>ML781352.1:442491-456529 GCA_009831015.1 Picea engelmannii | reverse complement strand
TCCCAATTTTTCAATGTATTTGGTTTGTTTAATTATTGAAATATATATTTAGTAAGTCCTATATGAGGATTATTAATTCACAATTTATTTTTTACTTGTTGTCCATGTTGCAGTTGAAACATCACAAGGCTATGTGGTGTAATCGTCGTAAATTTTGTATCAAAATGTTGGATGATAAGATGAAAAACTCGGATTGTGGGATAACTGTAGTGTTTAAGGTCACCAACATTTCCTATAGAAGTGACAGAAATCTGAAAGAAATTGAGAATAGGTACTATGGCCATTTGGAGGATATAATTGAGTGTGATTTTAATTCCTTCAAAATAGTTTTGTTTGAGGTTAAATGGTACAGGCTACGGATGCATGAACGTGATCCTAAAAGAACTGTTATTGAGCATGATAATGGATTTACCATGGTTAATACAAGGGAATTTGAACCGGGTACAGAGCCTTATGTTCTTCCAAGTCAATGTGNCAAGAGGAAGACCAGTAAAGTACAATCATGTAGCCGAGGATGAAGATAATAACGAGGAAGAAGATCATGATTATGAAGATTAGGAGCAGGTAGCTCATGTAGTCGATGTGTCAAACGAAGAAGTTGAAGAAGATGATCATCCAAATGTAGGAGGCGACGATCTCATTGACGATATCGATAACTATAGTAGTGAAAATGACGTTGATGATGATGTTGATAGGAATGATCCTTTCACCAATATCGATTATGAACCAGATCCTGATACAGATGTTGAGTTGGATAAAGAAGAAGATGACTCATATTTAATTGTTGAAAAGAAGAGGTATGTGTTTATATCTTTTATATGATCTTTATATGTTTTTATTTTGTATAATATAGTATATCATACATGTTCTTTAGAATTTCAAATTAGGTAATATGGGGAAATTGAGAGTGATGTGAGGGGGGGTTGACCGAATGTCGAGAGGAGATCCAGGCATCCAGACGAGTCAGGTAAGTACCGAAATTCTGACTCTATCCATGCTCAGACCACCTATATTTTGGCCCCTGTTCCCACTGATATAATGATAATAGGGAATAATTTAGAATTAATTCATTCACGCTATAGTTTAATCTCAAAAGGAAGCCTCTGAAATTTATTGACTAGGATTACCATTGTTAATTTATGGAGAGATGTTTATTTTTTTAATTAGGATTACCTATCAAATGGAGAGGTGTTTATTTGTTATATTTAGGTCACTTTGTCGAAGACGGGAACAGTTATAGCGAGCGTCGCTCTTGCGACGAAAATTTGCTTCCGTCGCGAGAGTGACGAATACAGGGTGTATTTAGATCAAAATTGAAAAAGTGAACTTTTTCTCTTGAAGTTTGTGACGAAAGAGTAGTTTCGTCGCAATTTTTCTCATAATTTCTTGCATTGCTCATTCTTTGCATCTTGCTATTATTCACATCTTATGGATAGAAGTTCCTATAAGGCGAGGTAAAATGTATAGAATCTCATATGTTCATAAATTATCTAGCATTCATTCTTTGGTTACTAATGCCCTTCAATCCTCCCTAGCTCGTTATAAATCCCTCTAGGATCACCATCAAGGTTTTGTCTAGTTTCAAATTGGTGACTGACTTTGGTTGTTTATGGAAAAACAATTTTTTAAGGGGTAGCATCATAAAAAACTAAAGCCTATTTGCTATTGTCCTTATATTTTTCTTCAATATATTAATGACAATGGTTGTCATTACTATTTCCCTTCCTTGCTAGACATCCATAATATCATTTATGTCAATCATCTCAAGCTATACGAGCCATATATTCTAGAAGAGGAAGTTCAAGTCTGCCACTTAGCAGATAATATCCATACACTAGTGGACCCGCACACCTGATACACTTATCATCAATGAATTACTTCCTATCTTGTTGAATGTCAAGGTCACCATCCCACTCAGGACAAATCGCTATCCTAATTTGTTTTTAAAAAGAACTTATATCCCACTAAGGACAAATGCATTACCATATTACAATGAAATATGGTAATCCCATATTACATTGTAATATGGCATTACCATATTACAATGTAATATGGTAATCGTAATCCCATATTACATTGTAATATGGAATTACCATATTACAATGTAATATGGCATTACCATATTACATTGTAATATGGCATTACCATATTACAATGTAATATGGTATACCATATTACATATCTCGTGTAATTTTTTTTTTTTAACTTAAAGGAGGCGTCACAATATCGATGATAGTTCGTTGGAAGACAATTTTTTTATTTTGAACAATTGTCGCAATAGCCATGAAAGTTCGTCACAATTTGCCACGGATTTGCATTGCACATACAACATCTGCGTCATAAGTTTTTGTCTTGGCATAATTTTTTGTCACTATTGCAACGCATTTTCGTTGCAACGTTCCACAAACATTTTTACATTGCCACGTTTGTTCATCATAATTGCCACGAAGTTTCGTCGTAATTGCAACAATGCATAAGCTTAACCTATCTTGATGACGATGACACGTGGCGAGTTAATTTCGTCGTTGTTTCCATGAAAACCTGGTTCGTGGATATAGCGACAAAATTAAAGCGACGAAAAAAATTATTGGCTTTCATGAAAATTGAGACGGATAAGTGTGGCAATAGCAACGAAAAACCGTCGCAAATTTGGTCATATGTACTAGTGTCATACGGGGGTCCTTCAACTTCGTAAAGCCATAACTCTAAAACCATGAGGAGTTATGTGACGTTCCACATACCACCAGAAATGGCATGACAAGCACTATCAATATAGGATAGTTTCACCAACAACTTCATTGATATTCATCTCATTATTCCACATACAAGCATGGGTTCTTTTACTCCGCAAAGCATCTTCCCATGAGGGCTTTCACCATAAGGGGACCACTTTGGAGTTCATCCATTTGTGCACCTTATCAATCATGACAAGACAATAATGATTCATCTTTGCATCAATTCACCAGTTCATCATATACATCATATCAATGATCTATCTTTATCCATTGGTTTCCACTTTGACATCTATCATTCTCATCAAAGACAATCATCAATCAATCAATTACTTGACATCAATCAATGACATCAATCAATCAAATCATTTTCATCAATGACACATGATCCAACAATCTCCCAATTAATCAAACCATTGGCATCAATGACAACATGATCCAACATAGTCCCCCATAATAATAAAAAACAAAATAAAATATACTATAATAATTATATAAAACTCTATCATAAAATAAACCAACTTTAATCGAATTGTGTCTCTACTTCTCCCTGAATGCTTATTTGACTCAAGATTAATATGTTGACTTGAACCATTTAAAAACTAAATCCGCACATAGAAATAATAAAGGCATATGTTGACTTGAACCATTTAAAAACTAAAGTCGCACATAGAAATAATAAAGCCACAAAAAGAATAATAAAGGCACTAGTGTGTGCATGTTGATGATTAGGAATAAATAAACTAATAAAGACAAAATTGTGTGTTTGTTGAATATAGGGGCTTAGATCCATATTAAACTTGGATATATCAAGCATTGAGAGGGATGTAACTTATTAAGCTATAAATGCCTCTTGAGAAGTGTAGCTTGAGGAATCAAAATTTTCCCTTCGAGGCTAGAGAAGAAGACAAGACTATTGGGCCTCCCCCCTCAAGGGAGGTAGTGGTAAATGAAGCGCCACGAGGAGGCATGAAGATATGTAACAACTTTGATTTTAATAAGGAATTGGTACTCCATACGCATCTGAGCAATCCAAATTTAGAATCATAGTTAGTCATGGTAGAATCATAGTTAGTCATGGGGTCTTCACTTAGTGAACATGTGACATAGCATTTGTTGTTGGATATTATAGAATACCCCTAATTTCACTAGATATTGATAAATAACTCCCCAAATCCTTTTGTTCAACCCCCTTCCCAATAATAAAAGAAACCCTTATTTTAACTAGATACCCCTTTTTATACCCCCCAATACCTATAAACCCCTTGAAACCCCACATCGTCCCCAATACCTACAATATATTGACCTTATTTTTCACAATCAAAAAACCCCCTTTATGAATGAACATAGGGTGAAGCCCTGTGTAGTTAGTCATTGTGGAACCTTCTCCAAGAGAATGGCGTGAGGTTAAAAGGAAGAAAGTGAAAAGAGGTAGGATTGAGAATTATGTTTCATTGAGATGAAATTTCCATTCAATATATAAAAATAAATAAGTCTACTTTGCACATAAAATCTATTCCAGATCTCTCAAAATATAAAATGAAAATTTTGTCTTTGAAAAAAAATCAAGGTTGAAGAAAGACACTTTGCCATCAAGTATTTGAAAGCAATCTATATATAAGTTATTTGATAGCAATTTGGATGAACATCATTGCATTGAGACTGGCCATGTACATGTATAGTACATGTACAAGTGTGAGGTGTTACCTTTATAATATTAATAAAAAAAATTGAAAAAAAAAAACATGAAATCCATAAAAATGAAAATAATAATTCACTATAATAATTAAAAACTAAATAAAATAAAACATAATAATTATAAATATCTATCATAAAATAAACTAACATTAATGCAACTTAATTTTGAATCTTAAATTGTGTCTCTATTTCTCATTCTCATTGCAGTGTAACTAATTGAATTATAATAACAGGAATATAGAAGAAGATAACACATAAAAGAGATAAAATATTTTAACATACGCTCTAACTAAAAGGATAGAGCACGCTAACCCTAAAAGTGATAGAAAAAGCATGTGGTCTTAATAGACGTTCTTTACAAGGTACGTTAACACCATCTGAAAAGTTTGGCTAAATATCAAAATGGCATTTAGTTGTGACGCCTAAATCCTCCTAATGGTGGCCTGTTATATCGAATAATCTTGTTTTTCATGCCCATTTTTCCTTCTTGTTAAGGCTTCTTTCCCTCTAATGCATTTTTTCTTGGACTCAATGGTGGAGTTTTTGCTCCACCTTGAAATTGGTTCAACCTTGTCCTTATCATTTCATTCTCCTATTTGTTTAATGGTGTGATCCTTCCATTGCCAATGTATTCCCCTATCTAGTTAGTGGTTTAACCTTTTTCATGCATTGTGTTAATGATACCTTCATCATGATATGGTATACCTATTTTTGTAGTAGATTTTTGGTGGAGAGAAAAATGTATTTGGTGAAATCATCATGTTTCATTGGTGTGCTTTCCTCTATTGGGTTGGGTGGGAAAATTTCTTGACTTTGATATGGAATTCAACCTTCATGCATTTTTCACAACTAATATGAAGAGATGCTATATGTTTTCTTCTCAATGTAGTGTATTATCTTAAACTTTGAAGAGAATATATGAATTGCAAGTAGGCTATATGTTTTCTTGATTTCTTATTTACAATTTTGTTTCATGGAGTAATAACACAACAGATTTTTATAGAAATGCATTTATTATCCCCTGTTGTAATAAACTTGGTGTGTTGAGTGTGATGCACTTTTATTGTACCAAATTGTATAAGATATGCTATTTTCATTTATGGTACTACCTATTGTAGATAGCCAAGGTGACCTCCCCAAGGACACACCACTCATATTTGCAACATCTAGTTCATTAAATGATGAAGATAGCCAGATCGTCACCACCCATCTATTAGTAGTGTATATACCTTAAACGGATCATACCTCATTTCTAGCATCTTATTTATTGTGTGTTTTTTGTCTAAGCATGTAGTTGCATATTTCCAGCCTTCAACTTGTATGAAGGATTTGTTTATCATTTCTTTCTTATCCCTTGGGTTATTTCCTTGAGGCTCTTATGTTATCTTGTTGTTCACATTATTATTCTTGATTCTAGGTAAATTTCTCTTAAAGCCAATGTGCTTGATCTCTCATCCATGGATTATTGTTTAAGATGTTCAAATATACATCATTTGGTATTAGAGAATTGGTCTATGCCTACTCATTATTTATATTTTGGTTCTAGGATGAGTGCCCCACTCAGTAGTCTCCTCTTTCAATATCAAAAAGTTCACATCTAGTTATTTTGGAGTGTGCCCTCCTACCCAGATCTATGTCAATACCTACTTTCCTTAATCTCCCTATTTTTCTTCCAAACTAGAGTGGAAACAATGATCGAGAGTTCATGGAGCCTAGCCACCCAAATATTGAACTTGTTTCAGTTCAGTTATTTAGTTTGTCCCAGTGTTATTTTCTTGGCATTCCTTCCTCTTCCAACTCACAACATTTTAGCTTGGAGATTTTCTTTGATTACTATCTCACCCTAGCCTAATGTACACCTTTATCTTGTGCACTAGGGTTTGCGTATTCCCTCCTTTCAACACTTAGCATCCATCGAACCAACATGTTAGGGTTCTTTAGCCTCAACATTTTGTAACTCTCAGATCACTCATAGCTCCTCATAAGGAATAATCACCATAAGAGGCTAATGTTCTAGAAATACATTAACTAATTTTTCTTTCAAGAATTATGGAGTAACCATGATACTCTTATAATTAGTCAAGTTGTTTTAGTTTCTGAATTTGAAAAAAAAAAAAAAATTAGCTTATTTTTAAATAAACCTTACTTGATAGCGTGGTTGAAAATATGTTTCATATGAAACATAAAAATGAGACTTCCAAATTTTAAGATCAAAATGATCGTGAGATAATTTAAAATATTTCATCATATTAATGACACATCATAATAAATTCCTTTTAAAATGTTGCCCAAGGCACTTACAATGATTCTTTTATAATTGTTAAATTCCTTTCACTAAAATTCCATACACTAGTAGCATATGCTTAGTGTAAGAAACATAAACCATGGTTGGGTAGGGAGGAATAGGAATATGGAAAGTGAGTTGTAATTGGAGGGATTTTAAAATTTCTCGAGTTTCTGAAATTTGGGGATTAAAAACTGTGTGAAAATGGATTTGTGAAAAATAATGTTGGAGGTCAGAATAGACTTGTGTTAATAGATTTGGAATAAATTATGGTGATGAATCACCACAACAATTAGTTTCATGGAAAAGTTCCATGAACATTGAAAATATATCTTAGGTTTGGGATAGGATGTTAAAGCTAATAATGTTCTCTCTCACCTTCAAGAGAATATTGGGGTATTTTCAAGAGAATATTGGGGTATCTTGTTTCATCCATGGAATTGAGATTTATTTCTCTCAATGATAATAATTTAAGTGGGAGAGTCCCATGGAAGTTGGAAAATAATTTATTTGTGCATATTTTGTATCTCAATGAAAATAATTTAAATGCTACAATTTTTCTGGAGATTTTTTGCAAGGGATCATGAAGTTGTCTTGCACCCTAGAATAATGTTCAGGGGCTTTGTTATGAAGGTTTCATTATCATAACTACCTTTGGAATCAATTCTTGCAATGATGAATCATCAAAGACAACAGACCATTATTCTTCTTCTACAACCTTAGAAGTGTTACATGGCAATTCCCTCATTAATATTCATATGAAATGTGCAAAATTAGAGGATGCACACAAAGTCTTTGATGAAGTACCTAAATGTAAAGTGTTTGATGAAATTCCTGAACATAAAATGTTTGGCAAAAGTGACGGGGAAACCTTAATACGAGCATGTTTTAATATCAAAGCATACTTTCAAACCATAGTAAATTCTCTCATAGGAAAAACCTTACTCTTGTGGGTGAATTCCATCGATTATGTGGTAGATATATAACACAAACTAGAGCTCATGATGTGGATCAATAACACCTTTTGTTTGAAGGTGAACACCTTGATGGTCATTCTCTGCTATATAATTACATCATATGCAAAGACACAATTACTACTTTAGTTCCATGCTTGCATGGAGGAGTGGTGGGAAATGGCATGCCTTCATCCCTAAGACCTGATTCTTTCAAGGATGTAGTTAAAAACAAACCCTCTTCTTCAAATGCTAAGAACCCTCCTTTTCCTAGTGTGCATATAGTGGAGAAACATGAAGAGGTGTTAATGCTAGAGCTCTTCAAGCTAGTGTTCACATACCTACTCTCATTTTATAAATCATCTTCGATAATTTTCAAATTCAATGGTTTTTTACTCTCTACATCGGACTTGTACTAGTGGACCTATTCAACCTAGATGAAATATTGTGAGGTATATCTATGCTCCAAAGGTTTTTTTGTTGTTGATTTTCCAAATATTAAAGTGATTATTAGAAAGTTTTTGAGAAGGGTCCTTAGTTTTGCAATAGAGTAGGTATTTTTATTACCCCATGGTTTCCAAATTTTGACCCTACCAGTATGTCTATTACCAAAATGCCAACTTGGGTTCACCTCCCAAATACCTTTACATTTTTAGCATTTATCATTTTTTGAAGATATCCGGGATACCTTGGGTAGCTAAATAAAAATAAATCTTGACTAGATTAAGTTGACTTAATCCACATATGCCCAAGTTTATGCTAAAATTTATATCAACAACAGTCAACTAGTCGAGATGATATTACAAAAGGACAAATTTAGATGGGCTTAGGTTCTTAATTATGAGAATAAATCTTTTTGGTGTTGGCTCTACCAACAAACATGACACCTTCAAGATTATTTTCCCTAGGCACGAGCTCACTCAAAAAGGAATACAGGAAAAAAACTGAAACCAAAACACTAGCAATCCTATTTAAAGTGCAAAAAGTCAACTACCAAGAAGACTTGATAAGGATGCAATGCATGTCTAGAAGTATAGATTAAACTAGAGAAGAAGCCAAGACTATTGGGCCTTCCCCATGAAGGGAAGGTAATGGTGAATGAAGCATCACTAGGAAGCATGAATAGACTTCATGAATGTGACAAATTTGATTTCAATAAGGAATTGGTACTCCATATACATCTTAACAATCTAAATTCAAAATCACGGTTAGTTATTTGGAACCTTCTCCAAGAAGGTGGGAAGAACCTAAAAAAAGTGAAAAAAGTAATATTGAAAATTATGATTCATTATAAAATGTCCATTCAATATGTAACACTAAATTGTAAGTGTAATTTGTACATGTATAAAATGATGATTTTTTCTTTGAAAAAAAACACTAGATTGAACAAAGACACTTTGTCATTAAATATTTGAAAACATTTAATATATAAATTATTTGATAGGAATTTGGAAGAACACCATTGCATTGAGAGTGGCTAGGTACCTTTATAACACATGTAGAAGTGTAAAGTGTTAGGCTTGTAACATTAATAAATTAAATTAAAAAAAAAAATCCATAAAAATGAAAGATGAATAGTTAAATAAAATATACCATAATAATTATAAAACTCTCTCATGAAATAATTTAACATTAACCCATTTTAACTTTGAATCTTGAACTGTGTCTCTATTTCTCATTCTAAACTGTGTCTCTATTTCTCACTCTACAGGTTTATTTGACTGTAGAGTACTGCTTGCGATGCAACGAATTGAATTATAATAACATCTTCCAGCAAGGAAAGGAGGATTATAGAAGAAACGAACACACATCCATAAAAGAGATAAAAGCTTTTCATACACGCTCCAACTAAAAAGAGAGAGCACGCTAAACCTGAAAGTGATAGAAAAACCAGGTAGTCTTAATAGACGTTCTTTACAGAGGTACATTAACACCATTTGAGAAGTTTGGCTAATTATCAAAATGACATTTAATTGTGACGCCTAAACCCTCCTGATGGTGCCTTGTTATATCGAATAATCTTTGTCGATGGTGAAAGCATCATGTAGCTTATCACTCCACCAAATAACCGCGCTAGTTATGCTCATGGATCTTTTTGCCAAAGCATCTTTCCAAGTGTTGTAAATAAGTCTTTGCTCAACAAGTGGTAGGGTTTCGGCAACATCAGCGATTCCTTTCTCCAATGCATTCAGAAAGGATAAACTGCCGTCGGCATCATTACCAACAAAGGCCATGAGAGTAAGCATAGTATCAACCCAATTGGTAAGAAAAGAAACCCGAATTGAGGCTGGAGTAATTGTGTCCCCATTTCCCATGGCCTTTAGAAACAGCGTAATTAAAATATGAAGTATAAAAGTTGCAGACTGCTTTTTAACAACTCGGGTAGTTATTGTATTACGAAGATCTGTGTCTTCGCAAAACACTGTAAGTACTGTTTTGAACAATTTTCTGTCACAGAGCTGAATCAAGCTGATTAGCAGCCCCAAGGTAGAACAAGCCAAGATGATATCCCTTTCGCCAGATTTAGATTTAATAATTTCTGCGTGGACATTAAACTCTTTCATCATGGCATACCTGCACGCATCCTTAACAGATGGCGACGCATTTGCCTTAAAGTAGTTTAACATATGCTTCTCCACTGTGCTGCGACATTCTGATCCATATTCTGTTCCAGACCGAATCGTAGACAACAATTCTTGCAGAGACTCTTTGAAAATCTCTATATGCCCGCAATCGGACTTGGGTTGGTTCATACCAAGCCGGGCCGCTAAAGCGGGCAATGTATTTATCTGCAAAGAGGACAGCAGGGCTCGAAGTTCGACATTTTGCTCACGATTCCAATGAACTGCATCCAAATATAGCATGCATTCCCTCACACAATCGTGAAACATCATTTCCGAAGCCACCTGTAAAATAGACAATGCTTCGTCCACACTTGCGAAACAATAACATTCGTCGCCATAATAAGAAGAATACATGAATTTAATGCATTTGATGTAATTCTCACCATTATGAGAACTTGTTAGTTTGACTTCACATGGCCGCTTATCCGAAGACCAGCGTTCAGAAAGCTTCGTTTCGAAAAACTCAGATTTTTTCAAGACTGGAGAATGACAGAAAATAGGGTTTCCTCCATATTCTTCCCCAGTTGAACCGACTAAATATAATATTACGTCAGCCGTATTCTCGTCTCCAAACTGCAGCGCCTGTTTAGCCATTTCTTCCTGCAAATACAATTTTACAAAGGATGTTGCAAGTCTTTGTGTTCTATATTAGAGTAAACGCAGCGACCCTTCTTAAACACCGTCCTACAGCTTATCTGAGCGGTCGTATCATTTCCTTCGATGTGAGAATCATAAAACTGTCGGTTGATTGGACGGATAGACTGTCTCTCTTCCTTCTCGATTTCAAACTTTATAAGAGAATCGTTTTGAGAATCTCTGGTACAAGAAACAAGTAATTACCTCCTTCATTGGGCCATGAAAATGCGTGTTGATTGGACACCGCTAGAACAAAAGTCTGGTTTGGGCCATGAATGTCGTCGTTGTCAACCTTTATGTCGCTGGCTAGGACTATTGACAGCACTTGTGAGTGCTTTTGAGAATCTCAGTACAAGGAATAATATCATATACATTTTACATTCTTATAATAACTAGCACAGCCTCTCAGTCGCGGCTGGAGAACGCCGATACCTGACAAGGAATAATATCATATACATTTTACAATCTTATAATAACTAGCACAGCCTCTCAGTCGCGGCTGGAAAACGCCGAAAGGTATCGGCTGTAAAATTTGAAGCTAAGTAAAAATCCCGTAGTAAAATTTACTTGCCAGAACTGATTCCATAATTTGGAAACATAAACTGACGGGAACAGAAACGGCTTGGAGGTGGCTCTGAAAAAATAGTATGTTAAAAAAGGTGTTAAATCACCTGGTAATAAGTAATTAAACTTGGCCCAAAAAATGAAATGTTCCACTTTGTAACAAAACTTTAATTGTTGTTAATCATCAAACGTGGCAATCAGCATAGTAATTTTAAATATAATCAAATAAAAGTAAAAAAATAAACATGTAAATTGATGCCTTTATAATAGTGAGGAAGTTGGTGGTTGAAATCTCAACCATTGATTTATTGGGACGACTAAGAATATTCTATCATTATTTAATTTTGTCCATACAAAACTGATTAAGCACTAAAATCCTATTAAATGTGCTCATTATCAATAGGTGTACAAAAACAACTGCTCTGTCATATCTAAAAATTATTATTAATTATTGTTTAATTATTATTATTAGTTCTTGACAAAACATGGTTATAGCAATGAGTTTTTATTAACTTAACATTAGTTTTTTTTTACCATAATTAGTTTATGCCAAAGCAGGACTATAACAATGAGTTTTTATTGACTTAACATTAGTTTTTTTTTTTATCATAGTTAGTTTTTGCTAAAACAGGACTATAGCCATGAGTTTTAATATTAATTTTATGTTTACCATAAATTTAATTTAAATTGTTTTTATAAAATTAACATTATAATATTTTTTTTATTTTAAAAAAGTTAAACCATTTTTTCTAATTACTATTGGTCAATTACTTCAACTCCTTCCTACAAAGTTATCCGCAATCATATTTAACTTGTGAGTACCATAACCTCTAGAAAACAATGGCAAGCATTATGCACCATACACTAAGCCAATAATTGACTTAGTGCATGGTTCCCTAGGTAAATAAGTACATATTGGATGATCACATTAACTTGCATCCATCCATCCGATTTCCGATTAACTTACATCCACTGACATATGATATGTGGTTGCTTTAATTCTTTTTACCAAGTGTAATTGGTTTTTACCAACCATTTTTAATTCCTTTTACCAACCATTTTTAGAACCAGGATCTCTGTTCTATGTAATTTGTTTTTACCAACCATTTTTACATGCTCGATTAGTTTTACCAATAAGGTTTTTCATGCAAATAAAACATTGTTCTGTGTAATTAGTTTTTACCAACCATTTTTAATTGGTATTACCAACATTTTTACATGCCAAAGATAAATTCTTATTGTCGATAGAATAACCAAAGCATTTACAGAATAACCAGAGCATTTACCACCAGAAAAGAGACTCCACGAAAACTCGTGAATGTTTTTATTCTCTCCAAAAATTTGAAAAATTATTGCTGGAAAAAACACTTGAGTAGTTTATATTATATATTGTTTAGCATTTTCTTCTCCTATCTAGGATTGAGAATTTTTTTGATTATATGATATAATTTTAGTGTTTAGATTTTAGATATTTTTATTATTAAAAGTATTTTAGTAACATGGAGAAAGGCAGTTGATTTTGATCTATAGGAGATGTCTACAAGTAGTTGAGTGGGATGTGATTTGGTTATAAGAAGGATTTGGATTTGGAGTTGGAAGGTGTAGAGTACATGTGTTGTAGACATTTCTCATTATTAGGGAAGGGGATTAACTAAAAAAAAGATTTTTTTTATTGAAGAGATTTGTGAGATTTGTGTGATCATTTTAGGTCAACTACAAACATGGATGTTTGCATGGTTCCTGATTTACCATGACCTTCCTACCAATGCACAATTGTTCTAAAGTAGTGTTCTAATGAAGTGCCTCCTTTAGGGTTGTTCTTTTGCAATATGTTGCATTGAAGAGAGTTGTTATTAAAATTTTTATATTCATCAAAGCTACCAAGGAATTGACTACCACTACTTATTTACAATTTTTTATTTTTTATAAAGAAAAAGTTAAATATTTTGAGAAATTATTTTTAAGATTAAAGATTTTATTTTAATCAAAGATATTATGGAATTGAATACCACTTCTTATTTAAAATATATTTTAAGATTATTTTCAGGATTGTATGTGTTGTATGTGTTAAGAGTAACTAATCAATTTATCATGATTTTTATAATTTTGAATATTCCAATTAACATTTATTTGAAAAAAATTAAAATGTGTTAAAAATAGTATTATAACCAAAATTATAAATAAATAATTCCATGTTAATTTATTCATTTTTAACCATTTTAAGTAATTAACATCTCAAATATAAATTATTATTAACCTTAACAAACCATAAAATCCTTAAAACCTTAAGTAATTAACATCTCAATATATAAATTATTATTAACCTTAATAAAATATAAGGTCCTTAAAACTTTATAAATAAATTTGTAATTTTCATTTTATATATTTCAATAATAATTTACATTTTAGTTATACAAATTATTAATAATTTTAATAGAATATATAAACATTAAATAAATTTAATATAAGTTTTTATTTTAAATGTTTCCATATATTTTTAAGAATTTCATAATTAAAATTATATATATATATATATATATATATATA
>ML781352.1:373734-402452 GCA_009831015.1 Picea engelmannii | reverse complement strand
AATGATATCAACTTCATATTAAGACGTGATTTAAGAGACCATTGTCTTGGGTTGATTTTCTCTCAGATTTACAAATCTAGAGAAGGGTTGATACGTGTTTAATTGTAATTCAACAATTATCTTTATTGTTATTCTTAGGCTGATACTTGTTGGTTGTTTAATATGAATCTGTCTAACCAATCGCTAATTAAAAAATGAATTCACTGCCCAAGAATACATTCAGTGGTTGTCTAATAAATACATGGCACACTGTCTATAAAGGTATGGTATCATTGTCTAGCATTAGTTACAATAGGTGGTTGTAGATTAAAGGTGTGGAAACATTGTATGTCCACCTATGATGTCACTGACTTGACCATTCAATAAGTGACATTGAAATATCAATACTGTCAAAAATCAAATCGCTATCTATTATTAACATTGCCATCAATATTATATCGCTATCCCTTGATAAACAAATGTCTAGACTTGATTGTTGTCTAAAAAGAAAATGTTGACTGTGTTATGGAAATCCATAATGAGATCGCTATACAATGCATTAATTACATATAATTCGTTGTCCCAAGCATATCCATTAATACAAATAAATTTGTTGTCCGACTGTATTACTGTCAAGCAATTCGCTTGGTTTAATCAACAATCTCACTGAGTTTTATCATTGAAAATCATTGAGTCTTATCATAAAATTTTGTTGGGTTTAATCAAACAATTTCGCTGAGTTTTATCATTGAAAATCATCGAGTCTTATCATAAAAATTCGTTGGGTTTAATCAAATAATTTCGTTGAGTTTTATCATTGAAAATTGTTGAGTCTTATCATAAAAATTCGTTGGGTTTAATCAAACAATTTCACTGAGTTTAACATCACAATAGAATTGTTGTCTTTTAAAATAGAGAGTTGTCTAGATTGGCATGTTGGAGCATGTCTAAAACGTTGTTTATTAAGTTTGATGTCAACAATAGATAGATATTTATTATCTCATAATAAAACCATTGTCTAATATGATCTATAATGAAATAGTTGTCAACAAAATGATATTGTTGTCCATTCATTTTTTAAAATAAAACACACACAACTTATTAAAAGAAACACAACAATCCCATTTAAAAGAATGCAACCATATAGAAAATCGCAGCCATATCATCAAAAAATAAAACTCAGACATATTATTAAAAGGAACACAGACATTTCACAAAAACTTTGTACATGATATAAAATCGCAGTCACTATGTATTACAATAGCAATCACTACACTTTAAAAATGCAGTCAATATTTACATCGCAATCAATATCGGTAAATTGTAGTCAATACCAAACCAAGCACTGGGATTCATCATTAAAATCACAACGATAATACCAAATGATTTCTAGTATTAGTCAATAAAACCGTAGAGGTTTACCAATCAAGCGCTGGGTAAAATGCCAAGAAATCACAGAGATAATCAAACCAAAATCGCAGAGTATAATCAATCGGAGATGAATCAACAAAAACACAGAGATACTCAGCACAAGAAGGCGCAAGGGATTGAGATTAATCACCAGAGAAAAATGTAGAGGTAAGTAAGGGATAGACAACTGGGAAAAATTATCCTTCACTCATCATCCATACATAGAAAAGCAAGGCATTAGAATCTATAGGTATTTAAACACTGAAGTGACGATCGTCAATTCAACTTCTGGCTGACTGCTAAGGCACAGACTGATGAACTAGGGATAAGGGACGGAAGATAAATCACAATCTCTTCATAATAATCAATAAAACCTATAGTTTGAGCCACGATGAGAGTGTTAGTAGGTTGTGGTAGGGATGATGTCCACACCTCTCCCTCAAATCTCTGGTTGTCCTGCGCGACCCCTCTACTCCACATGTGAGTCTGGTCGGCAAGCTATCGTCAGCCTGCATCCATCAACAAATCATGTCAGTAACAATAATCAATCATCATAACATCTAATCATATGTACATGTGTCACATCAATAACATTCAAACCCAACAGTCCACTCCCTGACTCAATCCAGAGTCCAAGGGGTTTCATCGATGCCTCAACATCCTCAATGTCCAAAGTCCTGCACCCTTAGGAGAACCCAGTCAATAACACCTGTCTATGAATACAACAAATTAACATATCATCAATCCATAATGTCTCATAATCATAATCGAACGACCAATAATATAATAATTCAAATCATTTGCAAGCAAGTGTCCTCAAAGAATAAGTTCGCTCAGTGCGCGCAAGGGCAGAATGTTACATATATATACTGGTATATATACCGGTATATATACCTAGTATATATACCGACACATATACCTAGTATATTTCGATACCTAGTATATGTCGATATATTGGTATATATACTAAGTATATATAAAGATATATATACTAAGTATATATACAGGTATATATACATGTATAAATGTCGACATCTATACCTAGTATATATACCATTATATATGTCAGTATATATACACTAAAACATATATATACTGGTATATATACTAAGTAAATATTCTGATGTATATATGTTTTGGTGTATATATACTCAATATATATATATATATCGATATCCCTGGATGGGGTGACACATGGGTCACACACATCAATGGATGGGGAGATTACGAGGGCAGTTAAATCCCCTCGCCTCCACCCTCCCCCCCTGTCCAGTTGTGATGACCAGCAAGCATGAGAGCCAAGCCTTAGTGCGTCGAGCCTTAATGGAAGCCCAGGCTCGACTCCTCGGCTTTAGTACAATTTTGGAGATTTCCATTACACCTGCACTAATATGGGGAACTTGGGTGCAAAGCTCAACATCATTTTGTTAACTCTACTCCGAGATTCAGCCTGCTCAGCCGATTTTTTTGCTTGCTTGGTACTCTTTGAAACCATGCCACAAGAACGTGGAAAGCCCCAATGAGGGTCGACCTACTATAGCAGGACTGGTCGGCACAACCGCCCAGGGACTTCCTCTCGGGATTTCACGCCAAGCGGAGACCATTCGGGAAATTTGGGGTAGAAGTAGTCTGCACAGGCTCCTTTAGAGCCTTGGCCTCATCATGGTCGGGGCTCGCCTCTCAAGATCTAGTTCCAGACGAGGACCACCCAGGTTCCTCTAGGAAAAAATGGATAGCTCAGGCTCATCAGGAGCCACGTCCTCCCATCACTAAGAGTCTCCAAGGTGGATGCCCTGTGGAAGAATAATTTTTGCCCAATTGGGCAGAATTCTTTCCTTTCCTATCTTCAACAGCCTTGGATAACCAACCCGCCACCTGCACCACCAATCCATTTTAGGAGTCAATTGCAACGGGATGCATAGTGGAAGAAGAATCCTTACCTCTAGATGACCACTCGGGGCACAAATTTTTTTCCTCCATGGATTCCCTGTCAAGCGATCCTGAGAAGATTCATTGCCCAACATGTTGCCAGCCCTTCACCTTCAGACTCCGTCAATATGGATGCTTGGGCTCGCCCCATGCATAGCATTCTCACAGGTTTTTTTCTTTGGTTTAATGGCTAAATTTTTGCAAATTTTTCCTACACTAATCTCTGGTTCATGTCTAATAGGTTCAGGTATGATAGGCAGTCGGGGCACTCAATCCACCACCTCTTCTGGTTTCCACGATAGTGGCAGAACATGTGGCAAGTCCCCTTGTTTGTATGTCGACAATTGTCGCTTTTTCTTTAAGCTTTGGAATTGTGAACAATTGTCACGTCCATGCGTTCTGGTTTCCACCACGGTGGCAGAACAGTTGGCATGTTATCATGTATTTTTGGACATGTAAGTTTTCTGATATGGCAAGGTAATATATATATATATATATATATATCGGTATATATAATAGGTATAGATGTCAGTATATATACAAATATATATATATCGTTATATATACTTATACTTAGTATATATACCAATATATATACTTAGTATATATACCAATATATATACTTAGTATATATATCATTATTTATACTTAGTATATATATCAGTATATATGCTTAGTATATATGAGTATATATAATAGGTATATGTGTTGGTATATATACTAAGTAAATATGAGTAGTATATATAGTAGGTATATATGTCGATACATATACTGGTATATATAATAAGTATATATAACAGTATTTATATCGACATATACTAGGTATATGTGTCGGTATATATACTTAGTATATATATATATCGATATATATACTTGGTGTATATGTCAGTATAAATACAAGGTATATATACTTGTATATATATCGACATATATACCTACATACCTACATATATACCTAGTATATATACTAGGTATATATATTGATATATATACCTAGTATATATACAGACACATATACCTAGTATATGCATAGATAAAATTTCAAGTGTAGATAAAGACATAATGGAATTCGTATCAATCTTAAAAATTGTAAAATTTGTTAATTATAATATTTATGTTGTAATTGGTAAAACATTATAATGGTGAATTTTAAGATATATTATTGGATATAATGATATTCTTTGTGACATAACAATTTCTTAATTTAGAACTCCCATGTGCATACATTTCCTCAACAATCAATATAATGATTAACATCCATCGACATGGTGATTTAATATTGATGTTTGGTATTGAAATTTAAGGATTGAATAAATAATTTTCACAAATAGTAATGGAATAATTTATAGTGTTATGTTTAAACTAATAGTGTAATGTGTTAGTTGAAAATAGTTGTGAAAACAATGTTTTTTATAATTGCAGCATCTATGTGAACTAATAATACATTGAAATTTAATTAGGAAAAACACATCCATTAATTTTAATGTGATCATAATAAAATAACCAAAAACAAAATAACAATAACAACAAATTTATATTTCATAAAAAAAAATAACCAATTTGTATTAACTAAGTTTAATAGATATAGACATAATTTAATTATGAATCATGATTTTGCAATGCACATTATGAGCACATTATGAAATATTTAGTTAGATTGGAGTAAGTATTTACTATATAAGTTATTTATTATATTTTATATTTACAATGACATTGATGATTACATCATGGTTTTTTAAATTAATATTAATTTATAAATTTTAATAAAGAAAATAAATTTTAAAATTAAATAATTTTAAAATAAATTTATTGGTTAAAAATAGAATAAATGAGTGTTATATAACCTATTATGATTTAATTGTTTCTTTATATAATCGATAAATATGAACAAAATTTCATCATAATGCAAATTTTATATAATGAGTGAATTACAATACTTTACAATAAATATTGACAAGAATTTAGGTTAATGACAATTTTACTTTAGTTATGTAGCAATTCCACTTTAGTTATGTGAATGTCATTTTTAATAATAATTGGACTCTCTATTATTATCATATAATATGATATTTTTTCATCTATTTTTAATGATTTTTTCTTCCCATATAAAAATTAAGAAGAAATGTCTAGAATTGGGAGACCTAAAAAACATGGAAGACGAATAACACTTGTTATGCATTTAAATTGAAGCAAGATGATACAAATATTGAAGAAAATGTTGATTTTGAGGATGATATTAATATTGAAGATGAAGGTATTCTAAAAAAGAAAGGAAAGGGGGTAGCTCCCAAAATAACATTTAAATATGGATGGAAATTAATACACAAATGGGCATATCCTATAATAGGTTCAAATGGTGAAGAGTGCATCAAGTGTTCACAATGTGTCAAATTCAAAGGAGATACGCCATATGCAAGAGAAGGTAGTAGTACAATCCAATTAGGTGGGTTAAATGATAATGTTGTATATGAGGCTCATAAACATCCAATTCAACTTTTGGAGAGTGGATCAAGGCAATCATATTTACCCATCACAAAACATGTTGAACTCAAGCTTGATATTGAGAAATCAAGAATAATCAGTGTGATGGAAAGTATGTATTTTGTGGCTATAAAATATTTAACTTAAGAATTGTATAAAGACTTGTGTGACTTGCATAGGTACAAGGGAACACCCAATATTCTTTTAACCAATTAATACTCTTCATATAAAACAATGGTTTACTTGCAGCAAAAATGGTTTAGTGGAAAATATTGAAGGGAGATATTTGCTCTAGTCCCTTTTATTCTATTCTAGTGGATGAAAGCATAGATAAAACAATGGAACAACATCTTATTGTATATATTACATATATAATGGATGGGGGAAGAGGGACACGTGCACCAAAATTTATTCCTCTTCTGAAAATCAAAGACAGTACCACACAATCAATGTATGAATCCATGTCAGGATTATTATCTGAAATGGATTTATCAAAATATAAAATGGTGGGATTTGTGTCAGATGGAGCTTCATCTATGAGGGGTATTCATGAAGGTTTGGCTGCCAAGTTTCTTCGTGAAATGCCTCATTTGTTATGCATTCATTGTGTAGCACATCGTGAGGTACTAGCTATAAGTGATGCTACAAATTATTTTCCTGAATTTAATTATATCGATAAGTTGGTCAATAAAGTGTATTCTTGGTTGGGAAAATCTGCAAAGAGGCATGGAGAACTCAAAAGTTTAATGGACTTGTTTCAAATTGATAAGTTACAGGTACTTCAAATTCATCAAATCCGATGGCTTTCTAGGGGACAAGTGATGAATAGGCTTGTCAAAATTATGTCGGCATTATTACAAGAATGGAAATTTTATCTACACTTGAAATTTAATTAGGAAAAAAACATCCATTAATTTTAATGTGATCATCATCTGGAGTAGGTATTGGTACTAGGTAGGTATTTTATAGTTGAGTTTATAAAATAACAATAATAATAAATTTATATTTCATAAGAAAAAAATAATCAATTTGTGTTAACTAAGTTTAATACATATAGACATAATTTAATTATGAATGATGATTTTGCAATGCACATTATGAAATATTTGGTTAGATTGGAGTAAGTATTTACTATATAAGTCATTTATTATATTTTATATTTGATAATGATATTGATGATTACATCATGGTTTTTTTAAATTAATATTAATTTATAAATTTTAATAAAGAAAATAAATTTTAAAATTAAATAATTTGAAAATAAATATATTGGTTAATAATAGAATAAATAAATGTTATATAATCTATTATGATTTAATATTTTCTTTATATAATTGATAAATGTGAATAAAATTTCATCATAATGCAAATTTTATATAATGAGTGAATTACAATACTTTACAATAAATATTGACAAGAATTTAGGTTAATGACAATTTTACTTTAGTTATGTAAAAATTTCACTTTAGTTACATGAATGTCATTTTTAATAATAATTGAACTCTCTATTATTGTCATATAATACAATATTTTTTCATCTATTTCTAATGATTTTTTCTTTCCATAGAAAAACAAGGAATTTATCAAGAAGAAATGTCTAGAATTGGCAGACCTAAAAAAATGGAAGAGAAATAACACTTGCTATGCATTTAAATTGATGCAAGATGATACAAATATTGAAGAAAATGTTGATTTTGAGGATGAGATTAATATTGAAGAGGAAGGTATTCTAAAAAAGAAAGGAAAGGGGGTAGCTCCTAAAAGAACATTTAAATATGGATGGAAATTAATACTCAAATGGGCATATCCTATAATAGGTTCAAATGGTGAAGAGCACATCAAGAGTTCATGGTGTGTCAAATTCGAAGGAGATATGCCATATGCAAGAGAAGGTAGTAGTACAATCCAATTAGGTGGGTTAAATTTCCATGTTGTATATGAGGCCCATAAACGTTTAGTTCAACTGCTGGAGAGTGAATCAAGGCAATTGTATTTACCCATCACAAAACATGTTGAAATCATCCTTGATATTGAGAAATCCAGAATAATTAGTGTGATGGAAACTATGTATTTTGTGGCTATAAAATATTTGCCTTTAGAATTGTATAAAGACTTGTGTGACTTGCATAGGTACAAGGGAACACCCAATATGCCTTTAACCAATGAATACTCTTCATATACTAATATTACATCTAGAAAAGAGTTTTTACTTGCAGCAAAAATGGTTTACAGGAAAATATTGAAGGGAGAAATTTGCTCGAGTCCCTTTTATTCTATTCTAGTGGATGGAAGCACAGATAAAACAATGGAACAACATATTATTGAATATAGTACATATATAATGGATGGGGGAAGAGGGACATGTGCAACAAAATTTATTCCTCTTTTGGAAGTCAAAGACAATACTGCACAATCAATGTATGAATCCTTGTCAAGGTTATCATTTGGAATGGATTTATCAAAATATAAAATGGTGGGATTTGGGTCAAATGGAGCTTCATCTATGAGGGGTATTCATGAAGGTTTGGTTTCCAAGTTGCTTCGTGAAGTGTCTCATTTGTTATGCATTCATTGTGTAGCACATCGTGATGCACTAGCTATAAGATTATTGTGAGATATGTTTGGAGAAGGTTATCAACATGTTTCATATTTTTTTAAGAAATCATAAGATGGAAAATTAGAGTTTATTGATAATAGAGGTGCTTCACATGTGCATATGTTAAGATTTGAACCTATACCTAATTCACTTGGGTTGGGTACTATGAAAGATTGTGTTCACTTTGGTAAATAATTTGTCCAAAAGTTGATTGATTTTCTCAATGATGGGTTTAGATATTTGTCAGTATTCAATGTAGAAAAATTACTTAGTCCTCATTCTTACTTTGAAGAAGAGAATGAAAGAGACTCTGAAACAAAATGATGGTTGAGATGACTATGTGAAAAATTTGATATTGGAGACTCACCAATAATTGATACAGAAAAATGTGAAGGTGAAATGGAAATATTTACTATTACTCTACATTGGGCATATCCAAGGAAAAGCATGGTTGCAACATGGGAACAATGTGGACGAGAACCTGAGTGGTGTGAGTCTTACCCAAATTTAATGAAATTGTGGAAAATTGTTCTTACTCTTCCTGATATCACCGCTAGTTGTGAAAGATGATTCTCTAAGTTGAATCATATAAAAAATGATTATAGATCTAGACTTGGTCTAGAAACGTTAGACACTTTGATGTTTTTGTCTTTATTAGCACCTCGGGAATTGCATGAGGTAGATTGGAACACAATTTATGAAACTTGGAGAGGAATGGAGGCACATCGACCTCTTTCATTAGATGGTACAAGTTAAAGTTTCATGATACTTCATTGAATTTTGCAATCTCCAATATTTTTGAGTAATGCATTTAAATGAGTATTTTATATCAATGTGTAAAAATATTAATTTTTTTTTTGGTTTAAGTAAGAGGTATTGTATATTAAGGTCCTGCCAAAACCAGATTGGTGTTCCAAATTACATTCATAGTCATACTGGAATCACTGGACTGCCCCAACAGAGGGGAAACTAGTCCAGCCAGCATAGGATTTACGCAAAGCAATTCTAAAACTAAGACATAAAAAGTTTGGATGAACTGTTCTTCCATTGGAACTAACTGAAACTAACAGGCTGCGCATAAAAAAAAACTTAAACACCTGGCAAGTGTCCCGGGTGCGTGGCAGAGAGGTCCCCCAGCCAAGGTTCCTCCTCGATGTAAGTCGGCCCCGTAGCCCAAATCACCTAGCCTTTCACACTGTCTGCAATGCCCTCGGCATCTGTCATCTCCTCCTGTCGCTGTCGATTTGCTGAGTCTGCCTTCATTGTACTGCAGTTGGTTTGCTCTAGCCCCGTCTCCTCTGCTCGCTGTTCCTTGGCGCCTCCCTCACCGGTTGTTGTACGAGGCATCTCTTCTAAGGTCGCTTCATCCGGGTGGGAGGGGAAGGCCTCGCGCATGGAGGCAAGGAGTTGAAGGAGGGTGGTAACCTTATCATCTGTGGACTGCAAGCGGAAGTGGAGGTCCTCCACCCCCCGGCGAAGTTCAAACACCAGGCCATAGATAATGTCTAAGCTATCTCGGAACTGCATACCATTGTAGGAGTCGGAAGGCTGGTGACCAGAATTCCTTTGCGGATGGGGATGAAGGGGTGCTCCTGGAAAGCTTCGAGGGAAATCAACGATTAGCATCGGGTCATGTACAGGCATGGAGGAGCCGATACAGAGACGTGAGGGAGCATCCATCGTCCAAGGGACAATTGCCAAAGAGTGCAATTGCGAGGCCAGCGGGGAAGGTTCGGGCTATATGGGAAGTGAAGAGCGGATGGAGGGCGAACCAGGAGGCGAGAGTGAGGGTCTACGAGGCTTCCATGGGGAGCCCCGCCTCGGCCTCCCTCTCGGTTGTGGCATTAGACTGTTCGAAGAAGCAAGGTGCAACAAACGAAAGTGGAGTGCGTGGAGACAGAGGAGGCTGGCCAAGAGCCGAAGGAAGCAAGGTGTGTTAGTCCATGATCGCGAAGGGAGAATCCCTTTGCTCTTCGACCAGAGATGGGAGCGGTGCATCTGCAGCAGAGCCATACGATGGTGGTCGAAGTAGGGGGGTGGCGGTCGTCGGCACGAGCCCGTCACATGGCTGCGTGCCTAGTGGGCTAGTGCCAACCTCCTCCGCTTGCCAAGTGTGTTCCAATATCACCCCATCCAGGGGAATGTGTAAAAATATTATTATTATATGTATTTAATTAACAAAAATTGAAGTTGTGTCGAATTCTTTGAATTTAATTTAATGATTAATATGTTATGTTTGGAGAATGATAAGTTAAGAGGTATTTTTTTTTATGATGAATGGTTTATAAAACAATTATTTTATGGGTGAAATTTTAATTGTTTTTTCATTTTCATATGAAAAGAATAATTTATTTTAACGTGTCAATTTAGAAGGGTTACAATAAAATTAGCCCTTCAATTTGAAATATAACCCTTTCCCTTCAAATTTGATCCCTGCATAAGACATAACATTCACAAAACTCCATAGGATCTAATTAGTTGTGGTAATAATGTTAGAGTTAATCTCACGGTTATTGTTCTCTTGTATACCATCTCACCTAGTCAAGTCCACTTAGAATTTACTTGTTTTTAGTTTTGTTTCAATTTATTGCAGTTAGTTCATAAATCCATTGGATCCTAATTTGTATTATGTGTAATGTATTTAATCTAGAGAAGGGTATTGATGTCTCTGATGGTGATTTATGCATCTCTATTTTCGTTTATTGTTTGCTTCATCTCCGATTTTATCATGGTATCAGAGCAAGTTGTGTAAGACTCTTCACAAAGTGGAGAGCAGTCTAATTGATCCAAGAGGAGAGAGCAGTCTAGTCCAGTTTGATCCAATCCAAAAGAAGAGTGCATACCATATGAGAACATATTGAGCAAGTGATCCAGTGTAGACTGATTCAAAAGAATCGAATTATTGGTTCAAAAACAAAGACGAAGGGCATCATTGCAGGTTAAGTTTCCTTGGTTCTTTGTGCACGTTGATAAAGCACATATCGACGGTCCATATATTTTAAAAGGCAGAGTAGCACATTGTTTATTGTGCACGCTACCTCCGATAAGTGGCAAAGGAGTTACACGATGTTGTTATTTCCTCCAGAGTCCAATATTCTGAGATCAAATTTCCTCAATGGTACTTGGAAACATTTATAAAGTTTTAGTATCACAATATTCCAATAACGATATCGAGGTTACATACTCCTGGTTCCATATCTTCCTCTATTATACGTGTAAGTGTTATATCCTTAAGATAAGCGATATCTGATACTCCAATATATCCAACCTCTGTGATATAATAAATTTTACATATCGATTATCGTGACTTTGTATATTTTTTGTAAGAGTTCACCCAACATGCGATATAGTGATACTCTGAGGGAAAATCTCCAGCAGTAAGGTTCCATATTGGGCGGTCCTTATTTTGGTCAATAGTTGTTTTTTCGTTATCCTGATATATCGATATTTTGATATCGAGGTTCCATATCAGGCTTCGTCATATATGAAAAGTGTATAAACTTTGGTCATCGAGATATACCTGATATGGCGATACCCCAATATCCTAGTGATGTGGATACAAGTAACGAGATCAAGGAGATCTCGACCATCCGTTAAACAATATCGATGAATGAGGTTGGCCAGTTTACAAAAGAGTAACAATGTTACTTGACAAGATTTCTTTTGAAAAATAAAGGCATGTATGAAATCATGCCTAGATGTGGCATATCTGGTTTTTGAAAAGAGGTCCAAGGAAGGAGTTGGGAGGTTCCTTGAGAAGAAGAAATTGTTGTAGCAAAGCCACTTCTTTGATCGACACTGAAAATTCGCAACAGTCAAAATAGAAATCCCACCTTCGAAGTTTCAAAGAAGACAGAGGATTCAAATTGATCTCAGGCACCAGATTCGAGTATTTTTTTTAATTACAGTTCAATAAAAAAAAATGGCCTCCTCAAACAATTTAGGGCCGAACCAAGGGCCAGTTCTTGTTGGAAATAATTACGAGTTATGGTCCTTGTAGATGAAATAATTCCTCCAAGCTCAGGAATGTTAGGAAGTTGTAGAGAATGGCTTCACAAATCCAAGAGTAACATATCTGGCTACCATGACAAATGCATATTGGAGAAGAAAGAAAGAAAATAAAGCCAAATTTTGGCTTCAAAATGATGTAGATGACTCAATTATTTTTTAAAATAACTTGTGTTGCCACAACAAAGCAAGCACGGAACATTCTCAAATCATCTTACCAACGCAATGACAAGGTGAAGAAAATCAAACTCCATACCTTAAGAACTCAATTTGAAACTCTAAATATGACTGAGACAAATAATGTGGACCAGTTAATGACTAGAGTGATGGGAATTGTTAACCAGATCATATTCATTGGTGAGAAGATTGAATATTAGAGGATTGTTGAAAGTCCTCCGAAGTTTTCCCCAGAAATTTGAAATGGCTGTAACAACCATTCTTGAATCCAAATATATGTCTAGTTTCTCAACAGAAGAAATGATGGGATCACTCCTGTCACACGAAACTAGAATCAACCTAAAATAATGGTCTATGGAATATGTTTTCAAGACTCAATCCTCTTTCAATAGAGGTAGAGGTAAAGGAAACAAAGGGAGAAAACAAAGAGGAATAGGTAGAGGTAATAATGAAAATGTAGAAGATAGACACACAAAAGATCAAGAAAAACATTCACAACAATCTAAGGACCCATAAAATCAAAGAGTAAGAGGGAGAAAATGGACAGACAAGTCCAAAATATAGTGCTATAATTGTAGAAATTTAACGACCCCTCCGTTGCGACAATGAAAAGTGATGTATAATAGGAAAATATTTTTTTTTACATTAGGATATTAAACTGGTTACAACATAATAAACAACACTGCAAGTGATGCATCATCATAACTAAAACGACACATAATCCATGCATTATCATAAATTTTAGCGACGCATAATCAATGCATAAACATATATATAGGGGCACAATTATGTACATCAAAATCACCTGAAAAAATATACATAAAGATCCACGATGTTACTGAACATTAAAATAACTATCTACCCAACCTATCATGCATGGTTAGGACCTCCAGGACACATAAGCAACGCCCAAGCCCAGGATTCATCCGATTGATTTTGACCATTTAAGGTCTCGGGCTGGCAACTATTCTGAGGAACAAGGAGGTGTCTAAATTCTGCTAATCCAATCAAGACGACAACAACTAGATCAATCAATCAATCTTAATCATCAATTATTCATGGTGCAAGAGTATTCTAATCACTTAATTAAACATACATCATCATTATTCAATGCGCACAAATAATCTAATAACTGAATCATTGTACATCATCATTATTCCATTGCACAAGCAATCTAATTATTTAATCACATCATAATCCATGGCGCAAAGGTAATCATCTTATTTTTAACTAGAGCAAGAGATTATAAATGCCTAATCAATCATATGTCAGCATTATTCTAAAAGCGCAAGAGTAATCAACGTGTTTATAAATGGTGTAAGAGATTATAAATGATTAACCAATCATATGTCATTCATTATTCTAAAACTGCAAGAGTAATCAACGTATATTTTAGATGGCGCAAGAGATTATAAAATCTTAATCAATCATATGTCAACATTCACAACTTTTGTAGCACAACTAATATACATTTTTAATGACTTATCTTAATTAAGAAATACAGTAGGAATTCAGTACTAGATCTCACATCCATCTACAAGGTACTACACAATCACACTTAAAATTTAATACTAGAAGACAAGGCTACATTATAATGTCATTTAAGGAAATAAATAAAGGATTAACCCAATTGAGCAATAACGAAAATACTTCCATACTAACTTACATAACCATATGTACACTACAATGTCAAAAGTATTTTCTATCTTTATAGATTATTTTATTATTATTAAATAAATTATCATCACTACGCTTATGTAATCATCAGTCTCGAAAAATAGAAAAAAAATAGTGCATGATTTTTTCCACATAGTAATGAAAGTGCATATATCATAATTGGAATTTTTCTCATAAAATCATGTATGGGTTACGAACATTTATATTGATTAATATTTTACTCATTATCTTCTTACAAGTTATTTATTTCTCACTCTAACAAAATAACATTAACATCAAGTTAGTTAAATTATTTTTTAATCCCATACTTTTATTTTACATTCCTATGTAATTTCAAGTACCATGATAAATAACATTCACATTCTAAGTACACGAGTCTTTTGTATTTTTTTAAATTAACGGGCAATGCAGGTCTCTCCGACATTTTGGATTGTGTTTAGAATAGAAATAACCCAAATCTTTTGTTTTACATACGAAACAAATTTCATGCACATAAGAGATGAGTGTTGAGATGCTTAAAGAATGGCTACAGGAACGGTTCTTTCCATCGTTGGAGGAAACAACACACTAGAAGAGAAATCGCTAATGGATAGGGAGTGCCTTAAGATCGCGGAACTCTTACACAGTAGTTTCCACCAGACATTGATTTTCTTAAGGGAGTCTCAAATTGTAGTTTAAATGAGACTATGATTTGCTTAAGGGAGTCTCAAATGGTAGTTTAAATGAGACTGTGAATTTATTGAGGGAGTCTCAGATGGTAGTTTAAATGGGACTAGGATTAGCTTAAGGGAGTCGCATATGGTAAGTTTCCAAGATTAAACATGAGGTGATTCAAGATAGCTGGGAAACATTGTAAGCACAAAATGCAAAGGGTTATCCGAGAGATGGAACGCAAGAGATTCAAGATGGTTGGGTGAAATTGTAAGTGCAAAAACGTAGAGGGTTTTCTATAGGATAAACGCAAGAGATTCATCATTTATGGGAAAACTTGTATGCATAAAAACGTAGAGGGTTTTCTGAGTGAAAGCCCAGGGTAGATGCACCAAGAGCATGGAAAATTTTCTTAATAAAAACGCAGAGGTTTTTTAGTGGAAGCGCAGGGTAGATGCACCCAAGGCATGGAATTGTTTCTTAATAAAAACACAGAGGTAAGTCCATTTAGGAATCACAATCCAGTTCAAGTAAACTAAGAGAAAAATCCATTAAGGAATCGCAATCCACTTCAAGTAAAATGAAGAGATGAATCCATTAAGGAATCAGAGTCCAGTAAGAAAACAATAAGAATCACAAAAACAAGATAACAAACAATCATCGCAAGGTAAATGGACAAAAAGCATGGAAAATTATTTTTATAAAATGCAGAGGTAATAAATCGTAGAGAATATAATTTTTTATAAAATCATAGAGGAAGCATTTGGTAGTCACAAGGCTTCACAAGGCCATCAATCAATAGACTAATTCGAAATTTTATTATTCCATTTGCAATCACAACTTCACAACAATATTCAACCATAATATACAATCGGTTTAACAATTACAACTTGAAATTTAAATATCGTAATTGTCGAAGATGGGCTTGATGACGATCCTTGGCGATTGGTGTTCCCTTCCTTCGTCCGCTTGCTAACCATTGAGACTTCACCGGTACCTCCCAACCAACACTAGGGGTACTCTTCTTCCCCCTTATCCCCTAGAGCTGCAAAGGGGCCATGCAAAAACACAACCAAAAATCCTCTAGCTCCTACCTCACCTCGCAAGGTAGAGTCACCACTCTCTCTCAAGCTGGGTATCTCAACTCTCACAAGAAAAACCAGTCAAAATTTCTGCAACATAACCTGTAACGACCCCGTCATTATGACTACAAGCGACTCAATGCAAAATAAATTTTTCTTCTTTTTTAAAGCAAGAAGGCAACAACGACAACAATTAAACAACACAACAAGATGACGAACACAATGCATGCAGATCAGGCAACATACAACAACAACTCAGCATACTAGCACATCATGCAACTGGATGAAACATGTGATAATCAATAGACAGATAAAAATGACTACCCGCCTGAGACAAGCAAGACAACACCTATAACCTAAGGGTCAACATCAATAACCCGACACAACAACTTCGACAACCAGCAACTAGAAACCCCTACAGCGTGCAAAACCAAACGCATTAAGGCGTTACAAACCAAGTACCAACATCAATTACAACTGTAACGAACCTCCTCGTTACAATGACAAACCTCTTATAACAAGTGCAATATTTTATTTTTTGTGTGTGTGTGTGCACGTGTGTACAAGGATAATAAATACATTCGACTCTGCGTCACCATACGACGATGAACATGATGTATGCAATGCGATGACAACATAAAGATCTAAGACGCACATAAACCTCTGCAAGTGATGAACGACAATCAATCGACAAATAATAAGACTGACTACCCGCCCATCCTACCCTGCAATGGTTAGGACCTCCAAGACACATAAGCAACGCTCAAACCTAGGTTCCCATTGATTTTAACCATTTAAGGTCTCAGTGCTGGTGACTATTCTGAGGAACATGGAGGTGTCTACATCCCCTAACACAATCAAGTCTGAAACTAACAATGCTAAAACCACCAACATAGACGATCAACTAAGATTCATTCTATCAATCCTAAAATCAATCAACCAAAGGGTGAGAGTACTCTTTACTATTAACCTTCAGACAATAACTGTAATTAAATGCACATTAATAATAAAGCTCTAAATCAATCCATCATCATCAATTTTGATTAGCGCATTAGAACACAATTTAATCAACCATTATGGTGAACGCCTAAAGGTTTCCGTTGACCCAGAAAATGAAGTCCTAAAATGAAAGGTGGCCATAAAATAAAAGTGCACATGGTAAGGCATTACCAAACCAATCTTAATTTTGGTTAGTGGTTGGAATCACAACCATTGATTTAGTGGGACAAAAAAAAAAATTCCATCAATATTTAATCTTGTCCATACAAAACTGATTAAGCACAAAAATGGATAAGGATGATTAATCTTTTATAAATATGGATTTTCACTATTAGTTGCATGCCCTAGGTTCTAATCCTCATATACATAATAATTTAATTTTTCCTTTTAAATCAATGATAATCAATGCACTTGTCCTTTTGTGCTTTTTAAACAACTATTTAGTGACATTTTTAAAATAACTAATTACAAATTTAAGTTATCCTTTGCTATACACTGATGATTATTCGGGAACTAAGGTCTATTTATTTATTATGATTAATAATTATTTGTTATGAACTAAGTTATTATGATTATTTATTTTAGTTATTAATAAAATAAAATGGTATTTTATCATTCTGTTTTTAATAAAAAGATTAATCGATGTTGTAACACTGGTTTCCTTCTTACGTTCAAATTCATAAATTTATTGAAATGATAATACGCATCCCTGCCTTAAATTTATATCAATTCATACCAGTAAATATACCACATAAAATTTAAAACAATACCCCATTTATATTAAGACAAATTCCTTTTTATCTGAATTATGGATAAATTGTTAGATTATTAGTCCCGCAATTAAACACAAACAATTTATTTATCTGTAATGACTTATACCTTTAAATTCTGACTGTCTGGGATCCTTACAATATTATAAAATGGGTTGAAAGGAGTACTGAAATGCCATTAAATTTAGATCGAACTGAGGTAATGATTTCTTAACCAACACGCTCTGGCAGTCTAAAACGAGGGCGGGTAGCTGGTCAACACTGGTGATCGAATCAACTGGCACAAAAATTAAATGAAGAGGGTTTGCGGTGCATAATTATGAGACAGTCCAGAAGTTTGTTGGGTACCCAACACCAAAACGAAATTCAGAACCAGTTTTACAACAAAAAAGGCCCAAGAAGGAATTTGCCAGGACAAATTCGCCCTTACCCCCAACACAGAATGAATTCTGCCAGAACGACTTCTACCGAATCAAAATCACAATGAAATTGCCATACACAAAATTGACGGAGCCAAGGTTTAAATGAACCGTTTCATTGAACGAAAAGCCATTATGAACTAAAATTGTAAAATCGCCATTGATGTACAAATTATAAAGTTGCCATTGAAATATAGTCGTTGACATGCCCATAATATAAATTCGTCGTTGCAATAACTTCTTACCATGCAATGGCTATCCAGGATACGCTATAACAATTGTTTTTTCTTTATCAAGGGAGGCCAAGGCCATTACACACTACACTTATCCCAGGATGTCTACGCAATAACACATGGTGATGGTTATCCACGGTATTATACATAATATTAACCCATAGTAATATACCGCATTAACACACAGTATTATACACAAGAATCCACACCCTGTCTATGAGTGTTAACTCACAGTAAGGTTTATACACTGTAATGATTAACAAAAAGTAATAATTAAACTACAAAATACACTGCATCCAGGCGTATACATCTTATAAATATAATGAATTTGCAGCAACCAATACAAAATGAAATTTTCTAGAATGAATTTTCATTTACACCCATCAAGGAACAAATTCAATTTTTCTTCATCTATTTAAATAACAGAGGTAAATAACTTTATTAACAGAGGTAAGTAACAACGGTAAAAAATTTATTATCTCTCAAATATCAGAGGTAAGTAACAACGATAAAAAATTTATTATCATGAGGTTCTTCAATAGCTTATTAGTTGCAATTCATACCCAAGAAACCTATAGAATATAAAATTGTACATGATTTGCCACAATAATACTGTATCATATGAGAAATTTTAAATAAAAACAACAGTTACAATTGTAATCGCCGAGTAAATAAATAAAAATAGCCAATCAATCCATCTACACCAATATACCGATCCCAGCATAAGTCGTAATGCATTCTAATCTACTAAAATAAAAATCATACCATTGCCTTATCGCCTGCCTTGAATGACGTCCGCACACTCTGTGTCGCTCCTTCTCACCGACCATTGAGACCTCACCGGTACCTCCCATACAACGCTAGGGGTACTCTGCTTCCCCCTTAGCCCCCCGAGTCGCAAAGGGGCCACACACTATCCATATGGTACGTCTAGCTCGCAGCTCGCCTCGCAAGGCCGAGCTACCACTCTTATCCGAGCTGGGAAATCCCAACTCCCCACAAGTAAATCAGTCAAGTCACTAATCCGGCAGCGTAACATTACACTAACAGTCAATCCCCTTACTTCCTCCTCCTTCCTCTCTTTTATAGAGTTTTAGAACTTCCAAACTTTCCCTAAATCTCATTTAATTTAAGTTTTATAAAAATCTTCTAATAATTCTCCTTCGTACAAGTGTCGTCCATTCCCCCACTTTCCTCCAATAATTATTTTCTTTAAATTAATAATTGTCTCATTTCCCTCACCCACCTAGAGTTACTCCTAAATTTACTTCTAGGTGTCCCTAGATTCCCTTACAAGTTTTAAATACTTTCCCTAAAATGAAGTTGCTAATTTAGTTCAATTTAGAAGGTTCTTAATTGCACATTCTTTACTAAGTTGACCTCGTTTTTTACCACAAGTTCCCCTCTTTCCCTTATTATGTTACCTCCATTCCCTAGTTTCCTAAATCTTATATTTCCTTCTTTCCCCTTTTTTATTAGAGCCAAAATGGTAGTTGCGCAATTTACCCTCTTTTCCTTTTATTATTAATTTAATATCTTTTTACACTTTCACAAGTTAAATAATTAATTTCTTCTTTACCTTTGATATCCACGGATTTTATTAAGTTCTTACTTTCTTCATTTTACCCAAAAATTATTAAGTCCACAATTATTGCTTAAGTGGTTTTTTTTTTTTTTAAACTTTATCATTTTATTTTTATAGAGATATTTTCTTAAGGATAAACAAAATTTTACCCCTAGAGAAGTTTTTGACTTGGAACTAAGATTCTGGACTGGGCGACACTTAATTAGGGAAGTTGTTTTTTAAAAATTTCTTCATGAGATAAATGTCGTAGGGGCATCTAGGTTCCTCCCTCTATCATCATCAACGCGACGTGCCCTTCAGGACGCACTAGGTGCTCCAAGGGTACCACTCGCCTCATCTGTTCCTATGTGCGACGTGCCCTTCAGCATGCACTATGTGCTCCAAGGGTGCCACTCGCCTCTTGACTAATTGGTAGACATCAATAACCCCTGGAGTCAACACTCTGCCAGGTGAACTTGTGGGAGACTAAGGGCTTCTAAGGAATAAGGCCCCCACCTTATTGCACGCCCCTTAGAATCATCGTGAGCGACTGTCACAGTGTGCCCTCATGGCATCATGGGTCCTCTCGAACTAGGTAATCGTTAACCTATAGTTCAAGCACGGTGGGAGTGCTAGTTGGCTGTAGAAGGGCTGTTGTCCACACCTCTCCCTCAATCTCTCTAGTAGTCGTGTGTGGCCCCTTTACTCCATATGTGAGTCTAGTCGACAAGCTATCGTCAACCTGCATCATCAACAAATCATGTCAGAACATATCCACATCATATCATCAAATCAAATGTACTAATATCAAAATAAATCAATCCAACCCAAATAGCACACTCCCTGACTCGATCTGGAGTTTAAGGGGTTCCATCGATGCCTCTGCGTCCTCAAGGTCCAAAACCCTGCACACTCAGTAAAACCGAGTCAATAACACATGTCTATGTCAATGTAGTAGAACAACATGTCGTCTACCCATAACGCATCATAATCAAGTCAAGTGTTTTAATATCATAATAATCTGGATCACTTGCGAGCAAGTGTCCTCAAAGAATAAGTTCGCTCAATGCGTCAGAGTGGGATGTTACATACACCCCCGCTTGGTCTAAACTTCATCCCGAAGTTTCACTGTATAAATGCCGAAATAAGTGTATCAAGTGTCATATTTCTATCTATCAAACAAAAATGGAAACTGTTGGCGCATATCATATGCGTCCTCCCAGGTCACCGAGTGTGAACTATAATTGTCCCACTGGACCTTGACTTGATCTACTGTTCGACGTCGTAACTGTTGAACACGGTGATCTAAGATGTGGACCGGCTCAGCCATGAGCGCTCCCTCATCCGATACCTGCAAGGAACTCATGTCAATCACATGTGTAGGATCACTAATATAATGTCTCAAAACATATACATGAAAAACATCGTGCATACGCCTCAAAGAATCATGCAAGGTTAGTCGATAGGCCACAGGCCCCTTTCTCTCCATAATCTCGAAAGGTCCCACGAACCTAGGAGAGAGTTTAGCTCCCTTTCCAAACTTGATCGAACTCTTATGTGGTTTAACCCGCAAGAAGACTCGATCACCGACCTCGTAACTACGGTTGACTCGGTGCGCATTGGCATAACTCTTTTGTCGATCTTGCACTTCTTTAATCCTTTGTCTTATGGTTTTCATTTGCTCTTCCATTTCTTGGATTGATTCTGGTCCCACCAGGACCCTATCCTCAAGTCGATCCCAACTCAAAGGTGTCTGACATGGTCACCCGTAAAGAAACTCGAAAGGCGCCATCTTAATGGTGCTCTAGTAACTGTTGTTGTAAGCGAACTCCACTAGTGGCAAGAATGATTCCCAACGCTTTTGTTGGTCCATCACATACATGCGCAACACGTCTTCCAAGGTTTGGTTCGTTCGTTTGGTCTTCCCGTTAGTCTCTGGGTGATACGCAGTACTAAAGTTAAGTTGGGTTCCCAAGGCCTCTTGGAATCTTGTCCAAAATCGTCTAGTAAACACTGATCCTCGATCGGATATAATCCTCTTAGGCACGCCATGCAGCCTCACAATCTCACTGATGAAAATTCTAGCTATGTCAGGTGCCTGATATGTCATATGCACAGGAATAAAGTGAGCACTCTTCGTCAGAGTGTCTACTACTACAAAAATCGGGTCATGTCTCCTTTCCATCAGTGGTAATCCAACAATAAAATCCATCGAAACAACCTCCCATTTCGATTCCGGGATGGCATGTGGTTGAAGTAATCCTGTCGGGTGTTTATGTTATGCCTTTACCTGCTGACACTCTAGACATCTGGCCACATAGTTGACTATGTCGGCCTTCATTCCCCTCCAAAAGAATAAGGGTTTAAGTTATGCCCTCATCTTCGTGACTCCCGGGTGACCCATGTAAACTTCTCTATGAGCTTCGTTCAGGATCAACATCCTCAACTCATCGTTTGGCGGTACGTAAATCCGACTTTTAAACCTCAATAACCGCTATCAAATGAAAATCCCTCATATCATGGTACCATCATTGTGTTTTGTCTGATAAAACCCTCGTACTCTTTGTACCAGTCATCGCCACGCTGTGAAGTGAGAATCTTCTCACGTAGATTCGTCTGAAGAGGCAACACCGAAAATATGCGTGGTCTCTGACTCAAATCATCCACCACTCAGTTCATTGTTCCCTTTATGTAAGTAATCTCAAATTCGTACTCGCTAAGCAATTCCAACCAAGGTCGTTGTCGCATGTTCAGGTCGCTTTGCATAAAAATGTGTTGTAGTCCACAATCATCAGCCTTTAGTTCAAATTTTTGTCCAACAAGGTAGTGTCTCCAAACCTTCAAGGCATATACGATGGCTAATAACTCTAAATCATGCATCGCGTAGTTCTCCTCATGCCTTCTCAGTTTCCTCAAAATGTAATCAATCACTCGTCCATCTTGCATCAAGACTCCACCTAAACCTTCCTTGGATGCGTCTGTGCATACCAAGAAGTCTGCATCCATGTCAGGGACCTTTAGTATCGGCGTTGTCGCCAACAACTCTTTAAGCCTCCGAAATGCTTCTGCGCATTTCTCGATCCAAACAAACTTCTTGTTTTTCTTCTGCAATTCCATGATCGGATTTTCTATCTTCGAAAATCCCTTGACAAACCGTTGATAGTATCCTACTAAACCCATAAAGCTACGCACTTCCGTGACATTCGTTGGCACAGGCCATTCCATAATAGCCTCGACCTTGGTTGGATCCATGACGATACCTTCGTCGGAGATGACATGCCCTAAGTAGTGAATCCTCGATTGATAAAAAGAGCATTTGGACAATTTCCCATACAATTTGTGCTCTCGCAGACACTGTAGTACCAAGCGCAAGTGCTCGTCATGCTCCTCCGTCGTCCGAGAGTAGATTAAAATATCGTCGATGAATACTTGGACGAACCTATCCAAGTACTCGCGGAACACCCCGTTCATTAAACTCATAAATACTCCTGGGGCGTTTGTCAGTCCAAATGGTAAAACAGTAAACTCGTAATGTCCAAACCTCATATTAAAGGAAGTCTTAGGGACATCATCCTCCTTGATCTGTAACTGGTGATACCCTGATCGCAAATCGATCTTGGAGAGCACCGTCGCACCCTTCATTTGATCGAACAGATCATCAATTCTTGGCAAGGGATACTAATTCTTGATCGTGGCCTTGTTCAGTTGATGGTAGTCGATGCAAAGCCTCCACGATCCGTCCTTCTTTCATATGAAAATAACTGGTGCACCCCACGATGACACACTAGGACGTATCAGTCCTAGGTCCAACAACTGCTTCAGTTTCATTTTCAACTCTTGTAACTCCGGGGTCGACATCCGATAAGGGGTTCTCGCTATCGGTTCAGTCCCCAGTTTTAGGTCTATGGTAAACTCCAACTCCCTCTCTGACGACATCCCAGGTAACTCCTCCAGAAACACGTCCGCAAACTCTCTCACCACCGGAAGGTGTTCTATACCTTCCGCTACTCCCTTCTCATTTAGCGCAAGGATTGCATAAAGCTTGCACCCCTTGCGCATGCTCTTTCGAAGTTGCAAGGAAGAGATGAACCTCAAGGAAACTCCCTGGTTTCATCCTACAATCACACGTCTCTGTCCCTCGTCATCGACCAAGCTCAACCATTTTTTCTTATAGTTGAGTATCGCCTCATGAGATTCCAACCAATCCATACCAATCACGACGTCATAAGATCCTAAGATCGTGACGTACAAGTTGGCCCTCGTGACAAAATCTCCCAGGTTAAGGGCACAGCCCGTAACCTTTCGTTCAACCTTCTGTTTGGCTCTCGAAGCCATCTCTATGAAGCTAAACTCGTCATGTTCGACTACCTTTACCTTAATCCTTTTTAGCGCTACACCAGAAATGAAACTCTCGGTAGCACCGGGATCAATCAAAATACTAAGGGTCTGGTCAACGACAGTACCTATCGTCTCGAGCACAGTTGACTAGTGCTCTGCCTAGTGGTTATTCACTACTGCATGAATCTGATGGGCCTTGCCCATATCTCCCACGGTAGTGGGTCCTGCTGATCCGGATGCTCTAGTCCTCTCCACAGGATAGTCACGCTGGTAGTCTGGCTCCCCACACGTCCAACACCCCTTCTTCGGCCCAGTAGTCCTGGTACCCGAAGTAGAAGATGACGGCCCACCGGCCTGGAACCCTGGTCTGTTTTGCTGAACAGGCCTAAACTACTGCTGCTACGGGTGACGCTGCTACTGATGCGGTGGTCCCTGATAAGGTGTCCGCTGCTGAGGTGGCAGTCGTTGGGGTGTAGTGAAAGTGGATCCCCTCTAGAAGTCACGGTATCTTGGTGTAAGTCTCGCTGGTGTCTGGTGTTGCTGTGTTCCAGATGAACTCTGCCCTGCTGGTCTCACTAGAGTCCTGGTCTGACCCCCACTGATAAGCTCCTCCTCTGCTATGAGGGCCTTCTGGACGACATCGTGCAAGGTTTGAGGCATTAAAATCCTAACCTTTGCACACAGGCTGTTGTTAAGGCCAAACATGAACCTGTTGACCTTAATTTTCTCCGTGTTAAGGTGCAGAGCATACTGGAGCAGCTCCATAAAACGGGCCTCATACTCGGGCACCGTACGACCTCCCTATTGTAAGGCATTGAACTCATTGAGATGACACTCGATGAATTCCTCTGAAAGGTACCTCTCTCGGAACCGTTCCTCAAACAGTTCCCATGACACGTCTTCGACGTCCATGTTCAACTACGGTAGGAGCGTCTTCCACCATAGAAGAGCACTCCCCTTCAGTTGAAAGACCACCATGCATACCTTCATGTTGGAGGTATAATCGCAAAGTGAAAATCACATCGCCATGTTCTCCAACCATGCCTCGGTGGCGGCGGCGTCTGGGGCACCAAAGAACTCAGGAAATTTGACCTTCTCGAGTTCACGATCAAAGCTACCAGTAACGGCCGGTGCGCACGGTGGAACCTCAGCGGGTGTCGGTGCTCTGGCCTCATCCCTGTCCAAACAGTTGATTAGTGCCTCGAACATGCACTGGAAGGATCTCATCATTCTGACTACATCGCCAACTGCTATCTGCTCTTGCCCGAGAACATGCTCATCTCCCTAAGGGTTAGACCCCTCAGGTGTGGATGTTATTGGAGGCGTCGCGCCTCCTCCCCTAGCACCCCATCGTCTGCCTCCACGGCACCCTCTAACCATGATTACCTGCACACACACAATCAACTCTATTAGCAACAGTATAATCAAATCATGTCAGTGAAATTCGTAGCTATCCCAAGTCACGGGTTGAACCTACTCTGATACCATATGTAACGAACCTCCTCGTTACAACGACAAACCTCTTATAACAAGTGCAATATTTTATTTTATTTTGTGTGTGTGTGTGTCTGTACAAGGATAAAAAATACATTCGACTCTGCGTCACCATACGACGACGAACATGACGCATGCAATGCGATGACAACATAAAGATCTAAGACACACATAAACCTCTGAAAGCGATGAATGACAATCAACCAACAAATAATAAGACTGACTACCCGCCCGTCCTACCCTGCAATGGTTAAGACCTCCAAGACACATAAGCAACTCTCAAGTCCAGGTTCCCATCGATTTTAACCATTTAAGGTCTCAGGGATGGCAACTGTTCTGAGGAACATGGAGGTTTCTACATCCCCTAACACAATCAAGTTTGAAACTAACAATGCTAAAACCACCAACATCGACGATCAACTAAGATTCGTTCTATCAATCCTAAAATCAATCAACCAAAGGGTGAGAGTACTCTTTACTGCTAACCTTCAGACAATAACTATAATTAAACGCACATTAATAATAAAGCTCTAAATCAATCCATCATCATCAATTTTGATTAGCACATTAGAACACAATTTAATCAACCATTATGGTGAACGCCTAAAGGTTTCCGTTGACCCAGAAAATGAAGTCCTAAAATGAAAGGTGGCCATAAAATAAAAGTGCACATGGTAAGACATTACCAAACCAATCTTAATTTTGGTTAGTGGTTGGAATCACAACCATTGATTTAGTGGGACAAAAAAAAAATTCCATCAATATTTAATCTTGTCCATACAAAACTAATTAAGCACAAAAATGGATAAGGATGATTAATCTTTTATAAATATGGATTTTCACTATTAGCTGCATGCCCTAGGTTCTAATCCTCATATACATAATAATTTAATTTGTCCTTTTAAATCAATGATAATCAATGAACTTGTCCTTTTGTTCTTTTTAAACAACTATTTAGTGACATTTTTAAAATAACTAATTACAAATTTAACTTATCCTTTGCTATACACTGATGATTATTTGGGAACTAAGGTCTATTTATTTATTATGATTAATAATTATTTGTTATGAACTAAGGTATTATGATTATTTATTTTAGTTATTAATAAAATAAAATGTTATTTTATCATTATGTTTTTAATAACAAGATTAATCGATGTTGTAACACTGGTTTCCTTCTTACGTTCAAATTCATAAATTTATTGAAATGATAATACGCATCCCTGTCTTAAATTTATATCAATTCATACCAGTAAATATACCACATAAACTTTAAAACAATACCCCATTTATATTAAGACAAATTCCTCTTTATCTGAAGTATGGATAGATTGTTAGATTATTAGTCCCGCAATTAAACACAAACAATTTATTTATCTGTAATGACTTATACCTTTAAATTTTGACTGTCTTGGATCCTTACAATATTATAAAATGGGTTGAAAGGAGTATTGAAATGCCATTAAATTCAGATCGAACTGAGGTAACGATTTCTTAACCAACACGCTCTGGCAGTCTAAAACGAGGGCGGGTAGCTGGTCAACACCGGCGATCGAATCAACTGGCACAAAAATTAAATGAAGAGGGTTTGCGGTGCATAATTATGAGACAGTCTAGAAGTATGTTGGGTACCCAATGCCAGAACGAAATTCAGAACCAGTTTTACAACAAAAAAGGCCCAAGAAGGAATTCGCCAGGACAAATTTGCCCTTACCCCCAACACAGAATGAATTCTGCCAGAACGACTTCTACCAAATCAAAATCACAACGAAATTGCCATACACAAAATTGACAGAGCCAAGGTTTACAGGAACCGTTTCACCGAACGAAAATCCATTATGAACTAAAATTGTAAAATCGCCATTGAGGTATGAATTATAAAGTTGCCATTGAAATATAGTCGTTGACATGCCCAGAATATAAATTCGTTGTTGCAATAACTTCTTATCATGCAATGGCTATCCGGGATACGTTATAACAATTGTTTTTTTTTTATCAAGGGAGGCCACGGCCATTACACACTACACTTATCGCAGGACGTCTACGCAATAACACACGGTGATGGTTATCCATGGTATTATACATAATATTAACCCACAGTAATATACCGCATTAACACACAGTATTATACACAAGAATCCACACCTTGTCTACGAGTGTTAACTCACAGTAAGGTTTATACACTATAATGATTAACACAAAGTAATAATTAAACTATGAAATACGCCGCATCCAGGCGTATACAACTTATAAATATAACGAATTTGCAGAAACCAATACAAAACGAAATTTGCCAAAACGAATTTGCATTTACACCCATCAAGGAACGAATTCAAATTTTCTTCATCTATTTAAATAACAGAGGTAAATAACTTTATTAACAGAGGTAAGTAACAATGGTAAAAATTTTATTGGAGTAGAAACTTTGTGAATTAATCTAAGTGTGCATTAGAATGGACCGCTCCAGAATGCCAATGCGGCTAGGGCCCAAACCCTAGCCGCCATCGCTCCTATTGCAGCTGCCGATCCGGTCTCTCTCAGTCTACAGGTCGTATCTTGACGGTTCCAGCTCGCCCCTCCTGCGCATAAGCGATCTGGAGCATCTCTCAGCTTCCAAGGCGCGTTTCGGCAGATCTAGCGCGCCCTCCTGCGCGCACGCGTTCTGCAGCAGAGGTTGCCTCCGGTGGTCGTCGCCCTGCCGAGATGAATTCAATACCGACTGCCGAGACTGAGGAGGATCCCTTGGAAGCCTTCAAAGCATTAATCCTCTCTGCAGGACCTAAATCCAAGCCTCCCCTTCCGTCTAAGTTTGTTAAGAAGATGGCGGAGATCCCTTCTCTGGAGCTTTCCCCAGAGCAGCCATGCAACCTTGCCCTCTATCTGGCAGAAAAGGCCCTCGTCGGAAAGTTTA
>ML781352.1:351593-368602 GCA_009831015.1 Picea engelmannii | reverse complement strand
AAAAAAAAAAAAAAAAAAAACGTTGGGAATTATGTAGCAACACAGACATATCATTAGGAACGCAAACATATCATCATCATATCTCTCATGGTTATTAAAAAAAAACACTGGGAATTATGTAACAATGCGGACATATCATAAAAAAAACGCAGACAATCAAAAGGTGAGAAGCAGGGTGTCCCTCCCCATGCACAGGCCATCTTATCACGCCGGAACACCTAGAAATAAAGTAAACATAGGGTGTTCCTTGAGTTTAAGCATTGGGCGGTCTTCAAACAAAAATGAGGAAGTAAAACTTGTAAAACATAGAGGCCATCTTGTGAAAACATAGAGATCCCATTCATAATGAAAGCGCCAAGAATAATCATTCAACATTGAATCAGTCAAAACGCAGAGGTAAAATTTTGGGAAGGGCACAAGGATTAAGAATAAAAGAAAAACGCAAAGATCTACCATTTCTCAACGCTAGAAATAATATAAAAAAAAAATATAGAGTATAATCGTAGTTTAATCAATCAAGACGTTGAGTTTAAACGGAGTTTAACCACTCAAAAAAACATAGAGAAACAATGATGGTAGACTGGAGAGAATAAATGCCCAGGAGAGAATTTCTTGCTGGGCAGAGGATGATCCTACAATTATGATCCATGCACATGAAAGAAGGGCATTTGAATCTAAGTCTTTAAACACCAGAGTGATGACTATCAATTTGGCTCCTGGCCGACTGTTCAGGCACAAAATAATAACTTAAAGGATCACAGAACAGAGGATAAAAACACAATCTGCATCCATATCTTCTCCGTCGAGAAGCAAATAATGAAATAAAAGCGTAATCAAGGAGTAATGAAAACGCAGGCAGGAGATACAAGAACGCAGGCAAGGTTTGAGTCTAGGGTTCATTATGGCCACGCGCAAAGAGACAATATCTCATAAATAAAGGATACAATGGACAGCAAGGGTTCTTACTGAATATATCAAGCGACAAGGGGATTACAATTAAAGTAGGAATGCATGTGCAAGAAAGATCATGGCCATGAAATCTTCAACCGAGTACATAAAAACATGTATAAATTAAATTCATTGCAATTAACAACTTTAATAGGCGTACCTTAGCCAAATGTGAATGCTCGGAAGTCGTTGTCCCACGTGCGCTCCGTCCATCTCCCACTTTCCAATCGATGTGACCTCATCGGTACCTTCCAGCCAACTCTAGGGGTACTCTTCTTCCCCCTGAGCCCCTTGAGCTGCAAAGGGGTCACACACACAATACCGGAGAATGCTAGCACCCAGCTCACCTCACAAGGTCGAGCTACCACTCGTTACCCAAGCTGGGTATCCCAACTCCCACAAGAGAAATTTCAGCCAAGATAAAATTTTAGCAACGTAACGTTACGCAAGCCAAATGATCCCCTTACTCCTCCACCACCATCTCTTTTATATAGTTTTCTAAGTAATTAGTTTCTCAAATTCTCATTAAATTCCTTTTTCATTTAATTAATTTCGAAAAACCTCCCTCGTACACATGTCGCCCGATCCCCTAGTTGCACCAGAAAAATAATTTTAATAATTAATTAAATACTCCTATTTCCTTCATCCACCTAAGAGCATTCCAAAAACACTCCTAGGTGTCCCAAAATTCCCTTACACTTCTTAAATTACTTACACCTTACTTAATTCCTAGTTGAGTTCATAATTAGAAAGTTCCAAAGGCAAGATTCCTTACTAAGTTAAACATTCAGTTTTTTCTTTACGTTTCCCCTTTTCTTTAAGTTTCCCTTTTTCTTTAAGTTTCCTATTTCTTTTAAGTTTCCCCCTTTTTCCTTTTTAACTAAAAAAATCAATTTAGCAAGTGTAGATAAAACAATCATTTACCCTTTTTCCTTTTTAATTAAAAAAATTAATTTAGCAAGTGTAGATAAAAACAACCATTTACCATCTTTTCTTTTTAACTAAAACTTAAATTAGCAAATGTAGATAAAAACAACCGTTACCATTTTTAAAAATTTAATCCTCCATTATAATTTTGACTTTAATAAATAAGTTTGAATTTCTTACCCCCCTTCTTGTTACATGTTTATTTATTATTATTATTATTATTGACCACTCATTCTACTTAGACCTAGGTTTTAATTTCACTAGGTTGGGCGACATTTTTTTTTATTAGGAAAAATTGTTTTTAAACCTTACTTATCACATCATTCATTTTAAGGTCATTTAGGTCTTAAGGAGGCACAGTTTTCTAGGCACTAGGTTTATTCACTTACCAGTTAAAATCGCGGCGTGCCCTTCAGGACGCACTATGTGCTCCAAGGGTTCCACTCGCCTCTTGACTGAATTTGGTAGACGTCAAACCCTTGGAGTCAATACTCCGTCAGGTGATCTTATGGGATACTGAGGGCCTCTAAGGAATAAGGCCCCTGACTTATTGTGCACCCCTTAGAATCATCGTGAGCGACTGCCACAGTCTGCCCTCATGGCATCATGGGTCTTCTCAAACTAGGTAATCGTTAACCTACAGTTCAAGCCACAACAAGAGTGCTAGTAGGTTGTGGCAAGGTTGTTGTCACACCTCTCCCTCAATGTCTCTTGTTTTCATGCATGACCCCTCTACTCCATATGTGAGTCTGGTCGACAATCTATCATCAGCCTGCATCCATCAACAAATCATGTCAGCAATAATAATCCATCATCATAACATTTAAGCATATGTACATATGTCACATCAACGACATTCAAACCCAACAGTCCACTCCTTGACTCGATCCAGATTCCAAGGGGTTTCATCGGTGCCTCTGCATCCTTGAGGTCCAAAGTCCTACACACTCAGGAGAACCCAATCAATAGCACCTATCTATGTAAATACAACCAAATAACATATCATGAAATCCATAATATCTCATAATCATAATCAAAATGACCAATACATATAATAACCCGGATCACTTGCAAGCAAGTGTCCTCAAAGAATAAGTTTGCTCAATGCGCGCAAGAACGGGATGTTACATACACCCCCTCTTGGCTTAAACTTCATCCCGAAGTTTCACAGTACATAAGTGCCAAGATAAAGTGTATCACAGTATCATAAGTCTATCTATCAAACAAAAATGGAAACTGTTGGCGCATATCATATGCGTCCTCCCAAGTCGTTGAGTGCGGACTATAGTTTTCCCATTGGACCTTGACCTGATCTACTATTCGACTTCGTAGTTGTCGAATGCGATGGTCCAGGACGTGGATTGGATTTGCCATGAGTGCACCCTCATCAGATACCTACAAGAAACTCATGTCAATAGCATGTGTAGGATCACTAATATAATGTCTCAGAATAGATACATGAAAAACATCATGCATACACCTCAAAGAATCAGGCAAGGCTAGTCGATAGGCCACGAGCCCATTCTTTTCTACAATATATAAAGGTCACATGAAGATAGGAGAGAGTTTAACACTCTTTCCAAACTTGATTGAACTCTTATGCAGTTTCACCAGCAAGAAGACTCGATCGTCAACTTCGTAACTACGGTCGACACGATGTGCATCGGCATAACTCTTCTGTCGATCCTGCACTTCCTTGATCCTTATTCTTATTGTTTTAATTTTATATTCCATTTCTTGGATCACTTTTGGTCCCACCAGGAACCTATCCTCAAGCCGATCCCAACTCAAAGGCATCTGACCCGGTCGCCCATAAAGAAACTCGAAAGGTGCCAATGGTGCTTTGATAGCTGTTGTTGTATGCAAACTCTACAAGTGGCAAGAATTCCTCTCATCGCTTCTGTTGGTCCATCATGTACAATCGCAACATATCCTCCAAGATTTGGTTTGTTCGTTCGGTCTTCCCGTCTGTCTCTGGGTGATACAAGGTACTAAAGTTAAGTTGGGTTCCCAAGGCCTCTTGGAAACTAGTCCAAAATCGTCCAGTAAACACCAATCCTCGATCGGATATAATCCTCTTAGGCATGCCATGAAGCCTCACAATATCGCTGATGAAAACTCTAGCTATGTCAGGTGCCTAATACGTCGTACGCACATGAACAACATGATCACTTTTCGTCAGAGTGTCGACTACCAAAAAAATCGAGTCGTGTTTCCTTGTAGTCAGTGGAAATCCAACAATGAAATCCATCGAAATGACCTCCCATTTTGATTCAAGAATAACATGTGGTTGTATTAATCCTGTCGAATGTCTATGTTTAGCTTTCACCTGTTGACATTCTAGACATATGGCCACGTAGTTGACTATGTTTGCCTTCATTCATTTCCAGAAGAATAAGGGTTTAAGATCTGCCCTCATCTTCGTGACTCTTGGGTGATCCATGTACACTGCTTTGTGAGCGTCGTTTAGGATCAAACTCCTCCACTCGTCATTGGGCGATACATAAATTCGACTTTTAAATCTTACTAATACATCGTTTTCCATAGTAAATCCTTCAAATTTTGGTACCATCATTGTGTTTTGTCCGATAAAATCCTTAACCTCTTTGTACCAGTCATCGTCGCATTGTAAAGTTAGAATATTTTCACGTAGATTCGTTTGAAGAGGCATCACCCAAAAAATGTGTGGTCTCTGACTCAATGCATCCTCCACTTTGTTCACTATTCCTTTTATGTAAGTAATCTCGAAATCGTACTCGCTAAGAAATTCTGACCAACGTCGTTGTCTCACGTTCAAGTGGCTTTGCATAAAGATGTGTTGTATTCCATAGTGGTTCATTTTTAGTTCGAATTTCTATCCAATCAGGTAGTGTCTCCAAACTCTCAAGGCATAAACAATGGCTAACAACTCCAAATAGTGTGTTGCATAGTTCTCCTCATGCCTTCTCAACATTCTCTAGATTTAAGCGATTACTCGACTGTCTTGCATCAAGACTCCACCTAAGCCTTCTTTGGATGCATCAGTGCATACCAAGAAGTCTGTGTCCATGTCAGAGACCTTTCGTATCAGTGTTGTTGTCAACAACTCCTTGAGCCTCCTAAATGATTCCGCACATTTCTCAGTCCAAACAAACTTCTTGTTCTTCTTCTGCAATTCCGTGATCGGATTTGCTATCTTCGAAAAACCCTTGACGAACTGTCGATAGTATCCCGCTAAACCCATGAAGCTACATACTTCAAGGACATTCATCAGCATAGGCCATTCCATAAAAGCCTCAACCTTTGCCGGATCCACGGCGATACCTTCGTCGGAGATGACATGCCCTAAGTAGTGAATCTTCAATTGATAAAATGGGCATTTAGACAATTTCCCATACAATTTGTTCTCTCGTATACACTATAGTACCTAGCACAAGTGCTTGTCATGATCCTCCAACATCTGAGAGTAAATCAAAATATCGTCAATGAATACTTGGACAAACTTGTCCAAGTATTCATGGAACACCACGTTCATCAAACTCATAAATACCCCTAGGGAATTCGTCAGTCCAAAAGGTAAAACAATAAACTCGTAATACACAAACCTCTTCTTAAAGGCGGTCTTAGGAATGTCGTCCTCCTTGATCTGTAACTATTGATACCCAGATCTCAAGTCGATTTTTGAAAACACCGTTGCACCCTTCATCTGATCAAACAGATCATCAATCCTTGGCAACGAATATTGATTATTAATCGTTGCCTTTTTCAATTGACGATATTCAATGTAGAGTCTCCATGACCCATTCTTATTCCATATGAAAATAACAGGTGCACCCGACGGTGACACACTTGGATGTATAAGTCCTAGGTCCAACAACTCCTTCAATTGCATTCTTAACTCCTGTAACTCTGGGGCTAACATCTGATAAGGCGTTATTGCTATCGGTTCAGTCCTCGGTTTTAGGTCTATGGTAAATTCCAACTCCCTCTCCAGCGGCATCCTAGGAAACTCCTCAAGGAAGACATCTGAAAACTCTCTCACTAGTGGAAGGTGTTCTATACCTTCCACTACTCCCTTCTCATTTAATGCAAGGATTGCATAAATCTTACATCCCTTTCACATGCTCTTCTGTAGCTGCAAGGAAGAGATGAACCTCATGGAAACTCCCTGGTTTCGACCTACAATCACACGTCTTTTTCCCTCATCATTGACCAAGCTCAACTGTTTTGTCTTACAGTTGAGTATCACCTCATGCGATGCCAACCAGTCCATATCGATCACAATGTCATAAGATCCTAATATCGTGACGTACAGGTTGGCCCCGGTGACAAACTATCATAGGTTAAGGCTACGGCCTGTAACCTTCCCTCCAACCTTTTGTTTGGATCCTGAAGCCATTTCTAAAAAGCTAAACTCATCCTGTTCTACTACCTTTACCTTAATTCTTTTTACCACTGCCCCATAAATGAAAGTCTCTATAACACCTGGATCTATCAAAATACTAAGGGTATGGTCAGCAATGGTACCTGATGTCTCGATCACAGTCGACTGGCGCTCTGCATGTCGACTATTCACTGCTGCATGAATCCAATGGGCCTTGCCCAAATCTCCCATGGTAGCGAGTTCGGCTGATCCAGATGCTCTAGTCCTCTCCACTGGGCAGTCGTGCTAGTAATGTGGCTCCCCACATGTCCAACACCCTTTCTTTGGTCAAGTACTCCTGGTACCCGAAGTAGAAGCTTACAACCCACCGACCTGGAACCCTGGTCTGTTCTGCTGAACAGACCTAAACTGTTGTTGTTGCGGTCGACGTTGTTTCTAGTATCGGGGTCCTCGATAAGGAGTCTGTTTTTGAGGTGTTGGTCATCGAGGTGTAGTGAAAGTGAATCCTCTCTGGAAACCATGATATCCTGGTGAAAGCCTAGCTAGTGTCTAATGTTGTTGCGCACTAGATGACACCTGCTCTGCTGGTCTCACTGGAGTCTTGCTCTTAACCCCACTGATAAGCTCCTCTTCTACTATGAGGGCATTCTGGACAACATCATGCAAGATTTGAGGCATCATAATCCTAACCTTTGCATGAATGCTGACATTAAGGCCAAACACGAACCTGTTGACCTTAATTTTCTTGGTATTCAAGTGCGGAGCATACCGAAGAAGCTCCATAAAACAGGCCTCGTACTTGGGCACCGTACGATCACCCTGTCACAAGGTGTTGAACTCATTAATCTGATGCTCAATGAATTTCTCTGATAGATACCTCTCTAGGAATCGTTCCTCGAACAGTTCCCATGACATGTCTTTGATGGCCATGTTCAATTGCAGCATGAGCATCTTCCATCATAGAAGAGAGATCCCCTTCAGTTGAAAGACCGTCATGCGGACTTTCATGTTGGAGGTATAGTCGTGAAGTGCAAAGCACATCTCCATATTCTCCAACCATGCCTCGACGGCTCCACCATCCGGGGAACCAAAGAACTTGGGAAATTTGACCTTCTCGAGTTCACAATGAATGCTACCAGTATCGACCGAAGCGCACGGTGGACCCTCAGGGGGTGTCAATTCCCTGGCCTCATCTCTATCCAAACGGTTGATCAATGCCTCAGACATCTGCTGAAAGGACTTCATTATCCCAACCACATCACCCACAACTATTTGTTCCTGCCCAAAAACCTGTTCATCTCCCTGGAGGTTAGACCCCTCAGGCGTGGAAGCTACTAGAGGCATCACGCCTCCTCCCCTAGCACCCTGTTGTCTACCTCCGTGACTTACTCTAACCATGATTACCTGCACAAATACAAGTCAACTTAATTGGCCATATTATAATCAAATATCAAATCAATGGAAGTCGTAGTGATCCCAAGTCATAGGTCGAATTGGCTCTGATACCATATGTAATGACCCTGTTGTTATGACTACAAGCGACTCAACGCAAAAGATTTTTTATTTTTTTCTTTCTTAAAGCAGGAAGGCAACAACGACAATAGTTAAACAACAAAACTAGATGGCGAACACAACGCACGCAGATCAAGAAACAAACAACAATGACTCATCATACTAGCACATCATGCAACTGGATGAAACATGTGATAATCAATAGACAGATAAAAACGACTACCCGCCTGACACAAGCAAGACAACGCCTATAAGCTAAGGGTCAACATCAATAACCCGACATAACGTCTTCGACGACCAGTAACTAGAAACCCCTACAACACGCAAAACCAAATGCATTAAGGCATTACAAACCAAGTACCAACATCAATTACAACGAACAATATGCCCACATCGGGAAGCACAAGACTCGGGCTAGGTTATCATTCACATCTATCCATCAGGGCACACAATGATCCCCTCATCAGGAATCATGTTTTCACAAGGCGATAGGCATGACAGTAACCATGGCGTAACATAACATATCTAGACCAATAACCCAAGAAAACTCCAACTCGCTAGGAGACCAAATTAATTGTCAGAAATAGAAGAAGACTATACCCAATCACCTAAGCAACAAGTCGACAAGACGCAAGGTGACATCACTCAAAATTAAATTGCGCAATTGACCGAAGTATTTCTTGTTTCCTACAAGGCAAACCTGTGTGGTGAAACGACTATGACCAACCACCCTTTACAGTTCGACTTAAGGCACAAGGCGTATAGTAACCAATTAACTGTTAAACTATTAATCATTTTAGCTAATAAAACTACTAATCCCTCGACCATTAATCTTGTGCAAGCTATGAAATGATTACGCCAATAAACCATTATGTCTAACAATCCTATTAATTCAACATTTACATCTTTGTCTAACAATTGATAATCCTATTATTTTTAATAAAAATCAAATAAATTTTAAAACTTTTATGTCATTTAATATTAATAAAAATTATTATTTTCTTTGTATAACAATCTACTTTATTTTCTTCAAAATTCATTTCATCTTAAAGGATATGTTGGTTAATGTACCTACTTAGACATGTTAGTTAATGCAATTAAGTGTAAGTTAAAATATTTGAGTAAAAGTTCAATTATGAAGAAAATTTTATGTGAAGTTTGTTCACCTTTGATAAAGCAATGTTATTTCTATAAACTAAACATTGAAGCATTGAAACTATAAACCAAACATGTTGGTTGTAGAAGGGTTTACCTTTTTCAGTGCACATGTCACTTAATCCTAGTAATATGCCTATCTTTTCTATAACACAAATAAATTCCCTGCCTATTGAATACATTATGTGGTTATCTATTAAACATATGACATGCGGTCCACAAAAGTATGATATTGCTGACTATAAATCTATAAACCATTGTCTATAAATCACTGTCTAAAAATTGTTGTCTAACAATTGATAGCATTGATATCGATGTCTTAAATCTATGTCTGACAATGATAGCATTGATATCGCTGCCTAAAAATCTATAATCATTGTCAAGCAAATTCGTTGCGTAATTATAATTAAAAGGGAAATTGAAAATTTACATAAATAAATCTCTACCTAGCAAATTCGTTGTGTAAATACATTTAAAGGTGAATTTAAAACTTTACAAAAATTGGCTCTTTGCCCAACAAAATCGTTGTGTAAATTACATTTAAAGGTGAAATTAAAAATCTACAAAAATGGATCTCTTCCTGGAAAATTCGCTATCCAGATTCGCAATGTTTAGAGCATATAGACAGAGCATAAAAATTCATTTTCAGAAATACGTATAGATTTGTTGTAAAAGAAACGAGAACTATCATATCTTTGTTGGAACTTATCATAACAAAAAATAACGCTGGGAATTATCATAAAAATGTTGGGATTTATCACGAAAACGCTGGGAATTATGTAACAACGCAGTCATATCATAAAAATGCAAACATATCATTAAAAATGCAAACATATCATTAAAAATGCATACATATCATTATCATACCTCTACTGGGAATTAAAAAAAAATGTTGGGAATTATGTAACAATGTAGACATATCATCAAAACGCAAACATGTCATTAGAAATGCAGACATATAATCATCATATCTCTGCTAGGAATTATTAAAAAATAAACGTTGGGAATTATGTAACAATGCAGACATATCATAAAAAAAATGCAGACAATCAAAAGGTGAGAAGCAAGGTGTCCCTCCCCACGCACAGGTCGTCTTCTCACGCCGAAACGCCTGGAAATAAAGTAAACGTAGGGTGTTCCTTGAGTTTAAGCACTGGGCAGTCTTCAAATAAAAGTGTAGAAGTAAAACTTATAAAACACAGAGGTCATATTGCGAAAACACAGAGATCCCACTCATAATGAAAGCACCAAGATTAATCATTCAGCATTTAATTAGTCAAAACACAGAGGTAAAATTTTGGGAAGGGCGCAGGGATTGAGTATAAAATTAAAATGTAGATATATACCATTTCTCAATTTTGGAAATCATAAAAAAAACGTAGAGTATAATCAATTAAGACATCGAGTTTAAACGAAGTTTAACCACTCAAAAAATGCAGAGAAACAACGATGGTGAACTTGAGAGAATAAACGCCTAGGAGAGAATTTATTATTGGGCAGAGGATGATCCTATAGTTATTATCCATGCACAAGAAAGCAGGGCATTTAAATCTAAGTGTTTAAACACCAGAGTGACGACCGTCGATTCAAATCCTGGTCGACTACTCAGGCACAGACTAATAACTTAAAGGATCACAGAACAGAGGATAAAAACACAATTTGCATCTAGATCTTCTCCATGGAGAAGCAAATAATGAAATAAAAGTGCAATCAAGGAATAATGAAAATGCAGGCTGGAGATACAAGAACATAGGCAAGGTTTGAGTTTGGGGCTCATTCTAGCCACGCGCAAAGAGACAGTATCTCATAAATAAAGTATACAGTGGATAGCAAGGGTTCTTACTAAATAAATCAAGCGACAAGGGGATTACAATTACAGTAGGAATGCATGTACAAGAAAGCTCATGTCCATGAAATCTTCAACCGAGTACATAAAAACATGTATAAATTAAATTCATTGCAAGTAACAACTTTAACATGCATACCTTAGCCAAATGTGAATGCTCTGAAGTCATTGTCCCACACGCGCTCTGTCCAGCTCCCTCTTGCCAACAGATGTGACCTCACCAGTACCTCCCAGCCAACTCTAGGGGTACTCTTCTTCCCCCTGAGCCCCTCGAGCCACAAAGGGGCCACACACACAATACCAGAGAATGATAACACCCAGCTCACCTCGCAAGGTCGAGCTACCACTCGTTACCCGAGCTGGGTATCTTAACTCCCACAAGAGAAAGTTCAATCAAAATAAAATTTCAACAGCGTAACGTTACGCAAGACAAATGATCCCCTTACTCCTCCTCCGCCATTTCTTTTATAGAGTTTTCCAAGTAATTAGTTTCCCAAATTCTCATTAAATTCCTTTTTCATTTAACTAATTTCAAAAAACCTCCCCCGTACGCATGTCGCCCGATCCCCTAGTTGCACTAGAAAATCAATTTTAATATTCATCAAATACTCCTATTTCCCTCATCCACCTAAGAGCATTCCTAAAAACGCTCCTCGGTGTCCCAAAATTCCCTTACACTTCTTAAATGACTTACGCCTTACTTAATTCTTAGTTGAGTTCATAATTAGAAAGTTCCAAAGGCAAGATTCCTTACTAAGTTAGACATTCAACTTTTTCTTTACGTTTCCCCTTTCCTTTAAGTTTCCCTTTTTCTTTAAGTTTCCCCTTTCTTTTAAGTTTCCCTTTTTGTTTAAGTTTCGTATTTCTTTTAAGTTTCCCCCTTTTTCCTTTTTAACTAAAAAAAATCAATTTAGCAAGTGTAGATAAAACAACCATTTACCCTTTTTCCTTTTTAATTAAAAAAATTAATTTAGCAAGTGTAGATAAAAACAACCATTTACCCTCTTTTCTTTTTAACTAAAAATTAAATTAGCAAATGTAGATAAAAACAATTGCTACCCCTTTTTAAAGATTTAATCCTCCATTATAATTTTGAGTTTAATAGATAAGTTTGAATTTCTTACCCCCCTTCTTGTTACATGTTTATTTATTATTATTATTTATTTATTGACCACACGTTCTACTTAGACCTAGGTTTTAATTTCACTAGGCTCGGTGACATTTATTTTTATTAGAAAAAATTGTTTTTAAGCCTTACTTATCACATCATTCATTTTAAGCCCATCTAGGTCCTAAGGAGGGACAGTTTACTAGGCACTAGGTTTATTCACTTACCAGTTAAAATCGTGACATGCCCTTCAGGACGCACTACGTGCTCCAAGGGTTCCACTTGCCTCTTTCTGTTTTATTTTCACAACATTCCCTTCAAGCCACACTACATGCTACAAGGGAGCCACACGCCTCTTGACTGAATTTGGTAGATGTCAAACCCTTGGAGTCAATACTCCGCCAGGTGATCTTGTGGGAGACTGAGGACCTCTAAGGGATAAGGCCACTGCCTTATTGCGCACCCCTTAGAATCATCGCGAGTGACTGTCACAGTCTTCCCTCACGGCATCGTGGGTCTTCTCGAACTAGGTAATTGTTAACTTACAGTTTGAGCCATGGCGGGAGTGCTAGTAGGTTGTGGCAAGGTTGCTGCCACACCTCTCCCTCATTGTCTCTGGTTGTCATGCATGACCCCTCTACTCCATATGTGAGTCTGGTCGGCAATCTCTCGTCAGTCTTCATCCATCATCGAATCATGTCAGCAATAATAATCCATCATCATAACATCTAATCATATGTACATATGTCACATCAACAACATTCAACCCCAACAGTCCACTCCCTGACTCGATCCGAAGTCCAAGGGGTTTCATCGATGCCTCTGCATCCTCGAGTTCCAAAGTCCTACACACTCAGGAGAACCCAGTCAATAACACCTATCTATGTAAATACAACCAAATAACATATCATCAAATCCATAATATCTCATAGTCATAATCAAAACGGCCAATAGATATAATAACCCAGATCACTTGCAAGAAAGTGTCCTCAAAGAATAAGTTCGCTCAGTGCACACAAGAGTGGGATGTTACATAACCTTACCCATAACCAGTGACCTCCAATGTTCATCTCAACCATTTGTTTTATAGAATTTTTTCATAACTCATCCCCACTTGCACAATTAATTCTCGTTTTAATTAAAATAATTTAGGATTATCTCTCCCTTACACTTGTCACCCTTTCCCCAATTTGCACAATTAAATCCACATTTTAATTTAATAAAAGTCAAATTCCCTCACCCATCCTAAAAGCGCTCCTAAAATCACTCCTAGTTGTCTCTTTATTCCCCTTATTTCCAATTAATGACTGATGCCTTTTTAAAACTGAGTTGAGTTAAAATAGGAATATTCTCCTAGTTAGACTATTGTTAACTAGACTCTAGATTCCTTTCTATGCGTAGCCATTCCTTTAGCTTTATTCCATTATTACCTTAAATTCCAATTTGGTAATTACTTGAACATATGTGTATTAAATCAATATTTAGATTTATCTATTTTTCCTTGACTTCTTAAATTGATTTACTTCATCCCCTCATTATTTAATTTATAAATTTAGTTTTTAGTCTTCTTACTAACTTAGACTTAGGCTTAATTAAATTTTTAATTGCAAGGGCTTAGACTCTTATAGGGATTATGATTAATAAATTTGATCCGTAATTAATTAATTAATCGATTGATCCGGCAGTGCTCAAGATTTTACAAGGTTAATTATTCGCTCAGGGTTTTCTAGATCACCTAGATTTATTGACTCAAATTTTATTTATACGACATTCCCTTAAAGACGCACTCTTTGCTCCAAGGGTGCCACTCGCCTTTGATTCAAATTTTTAATTACGTGACATTCCCTTCAAGATGCACTCTCTGCTCTAAGAGTGCCACACGCCTTTGATTGGTTTTGGTAGTTGTCCAAGCCATGGAGTCAACATTCCATTCAGGTGACCTTGTGAGAGACTAATGGCTTCTAAAAAATAAGGACCCTGCCTTATTGTGCACCCCTTAGAAATATTCATGAGCGACTATCTCATTCTTCCCTCACGACATCGTGGACCTCTAGAACTAGGTAATCGTTAACCTAAAATTTGAGGCACGACATGAGTGCTAGTAGGTTTTGATAGGGACGTTGCCACACCTCTCCCTCAATATACGGTCTATGTGCATGGCCCCTTTACTCCTCATGTGAGTCAAATTAGCAAGCAATTGTCATCCTACATCCATCGACGAAATATTGTCAATGATCCATAAACAACATCATAATATAATCGATCATATGTCACATATGCATAAATGAAATACCCAAACCAATACAATCCACTCTCTGACTCAATCTGGAGTCCAAGGAGGTCCATTGATGCCATCGACATCCTCAATCCATCAAGTTTCCTACACACTCAGGGAAAACTCGTCAATAGCATCTGTCAATACATAGATATCAAACAACATAAATCATAATGCATCAACATCATCATAAGAATCCATAAGTGAAATGGATAACCACATATTATAACCGAATCATTTGCATGCAAGTGTCCTCAAAGAATAAGTCAATAACATGTGCTCGCAAGAGAGGGATGTTACAAGAAAATATGGCCACTTTGAAAGTGATTTCATAAAGAAGCAGTTAGATCAGAACAAAGGCAGAGAAAATGTCTCCAACAATGAAGGAAGATCATCTGAAGCAATGTTTCTTTCATGCCATACATCTGAAGAAGGTAACTTCAAGGAACTTTGGCTGCTGGACAACGAAAAAAACAATCACATGACATGTAACAAAGAATTAATTTCTAGCATGGATACTTCTATTAAATCAGAGATAACTCTAGGGTGATGATTCTCAAGTTAAATCTCTGGGAAAAGGCATTGTATCTATTCTAACTAAGCAATATCGGAAGAAAGACATACATGATGTCTATTATTTATCAAACCTGAAACACAACCAGATAAGTGTAAGACAAATGATGGAGCATGGTTATGATGTCTTATTTAAAGGCTCAACATGCTTAATTTTGGATAAAGCACCCAGTAGGAAACTAATTTCAAAAATCCAAATGACAAAGAATAGGGCATTTCCCTTAAATTTAAGAAATTTCAATTTATCCTAGTCATATGCCCAAAATGTCTCAAACACGGATCAGACTCTCTTATGGCATGCTAAGTTTGGTCATCTACTTTTTAAGAGTATAAGTCTTCTTCAAAAACATGCAATGGACAAAGGTCTTCCAGTTTTGAATGACAAAGAAAGTCCATGTGAAAGTTGTATACTTGGAAAGCATAAGAGAAACAACTTTCCAACGTCCTCCCATAGAGAAAAAAAAAACATCTAGAATTGGTTCACAAAGATCTCTATAGACCAATAAAAACCCAATCAATTGGTGGTAGTTTTTATTTTCTGACCTTTATTGATGATTTTAGCAGGAAAATATGGATTTATTTTCTTAAAAATAAATGAGATACCTTCTCAAAGTTTAAAGAATTCAAAGTTGAAGTAGAAAAACAGAGTGGAAATTATGTGACGGTGCTCAGGTCAAATGGAGGAGGAGAATATAGCTCAAAATAATTTGTTGATTTTTTAAGACACCAAGGCATCATAACACAGACTACAACCAAATATACTCCGCAACAAAATGGAGTGGTTGAAATAAAGAACTAGATCATAATGAACATGGCTAGAAATATGCTCAGAGCAAAGAATTTGTCTAATGATTATTGGGCTGAAGCGGTTTCTTGTTCAGTATAAATTATGAACAAATCTCTAATGACAAGTGTCAAGGAAAAAGTACCTCAAGAGGCATGGATTGGATCTAACTAAATGTTTCTCACTTCATAATCTTTGGTTGCATTTATTTTGCACATATCCCTGAAGAGCTAAGAAAGAAACTTGACAACATGAGTGAAAAATGCATCTTCATAGGATATAGTGAGCAATCAAAAGCTTAGAGACTTTATAATCTAGTCACCAAGAAATTTTTGGTGAGTAGGGATGTCAAATTCCTTGAGAACAAATAATGGAGTGATCAAGAAAATAAGTCATTGGATAGTAAAAATCCATTGTAGGGTGAGTGCAAGCTAGTGATAGTCTCTCATGACACGTTAGTGGCAATGCAAACATGGAAAAGCTACAATCTATTAACTTGGAGGGATTATTCAAGGTACTTTTACAATGAATTTGACTATGGTGTAAAAACATGAAATGTAGGAAATTAAATTAGCATTTTGAATATACAAATTTTATTCATAAATATTGTGAATAACCATGTGAAATTTGATTTTTTTTCTAACAACGGTATGTTATTTTTATAGAAAAATATAAGGTATATGTTTATATTCGTGCATGTGTTGAGTGCCTTAACGATGGAATTTCATTCCAAAAACTTGTATAATTGTAGAGAACCCATTGTTCTAGTGCGATGTATTTTTTGGAAATTTATAATATTTTTTTTGTAAATTATGAAAGTCAATATATCCTTGAAATTACAATGCCTTTTGTTTGTGTAGTATAAGAGAGTCTTAACATGATCAAAAAAAAAATATTTTTATTTTCAGATTGTAGGTATGGGTCTCTTCTAGTGCGACATATAACTCATTTTCGAAATGGTTAAGCCGAAAAAAAGTTATAACAAAAATGAAAGAGGTGTGTATTCTAGGATTTTGATATATGTGAAGACAAAAATGCTTTAAAAATAGTAAACAATATTAATTTTAAAAAAAAATCTATTTATTTGGAATTTGTATAGTTGACTCTATCTATGTCTGTAGTTTCGTCAACAATTGAATTATGTAGCATATAGAAAAATAACGTCAAAAATAGAGATATAGAGAGGTATTCACAAAAATGAAAATTTGTATCTATTTCCAGACCGAACCACTAGGTTTGTCATCACAAAACTAAATTCGAGGCAACCAAGTCAACGTTCACATATGATAAATTTGTCAATCTCGTCCAAAACAATTTGAATTCAAAGGAACACACACGTGGTCCTAAGAGTGTGCATGCGCTCTAGGAACGTGCATGCATTCCAGGAACATGTGCACTCTCCTATATCGTATATCATATTTTTAATTCCCCCCCCCCCTCTCTCTCCTACATTTACTCCTCTCTCCCCCACACTTTGAATTCCCCCTCCCCCTCTCTACCCCATTCTACCCCCTTTCT
>ML781352.1:330034-347718 GCA_009831015.1 Picea engelmannii | reverse complement strand
CTCCCTTTCTCTCTTCTTGTGCAATACCAAGACAAATTTGTCGTAGTGTGCTTGTAAGCCAATTTTTGTTTTTAAACATGGATAACCTACAAAATCAAGGTATAAAGTCCTCGAGGAAAGAAATATCCATTGAAAACGTAAATGAAGAAATAAAAAGGAAAGGTTGTGTATGTCAAAACGTAGGCTTTCAAAAGAAAGCAATCCCATTTCTAGCAGAATATATGTCGTTTTCGTTTCTCCTCCATCACCACAAGTAAAGCGTAGGATTTTAGTAGAGACCAATTTAGTTCATACTTTTATTGTACCTCCAATCAGTATCTCATCAAGACAAGTTGTTGTGGGTGACCATATGATGGTGGATTTGCTTGGAGTTGATTATACAATGGATGAAATTAGAGAGGAAACTGGTGCACAACATTCTGGTGAAGAAGTTCATGTGGTGCAACCTCTTGTTGGATAGTCAGACGTCCTAGAAACTGGTCATGTGAATGTCCATTGTCCTCCCAAAATTGATCTTCCAGTGATTGAAGGGGAAATAACTGCAATGTTGTTAACTCCACAGCAGGGAGGTCAAGAGTGTCAGAATACGGGTTCATCGTCCTTATCTAGATTCAACAGTGTGCAACGAAGAATTCCTAAACACATTTAAATGGATGAAAGTGGCCTAGCATCACTTGAAGGTAAGCTACCTACCCAGACTATTAATTTTCATTCTTATAAAATCATTAAAGAATATTTTGAACCAAAATCTAATGCCGCTAAATTTCAATTATTTTTGGCTTTGTTAAAATCTAAAATTTTGACTATTGTTAGGATAATTTTATTCATTAAAATAGTCAAAAGTTTATAAACAAGTCATCATATTGTTAGAAACCTTGTGGATGATTTTCATACAATTGGTAAGAAATATCGTTGTAAAGATCGTAATGCAACCCAATGTGTCTTGTCACAATCTATCATTAGCAAGATCACAAGAAAACATCATTTACTCCAACAAACCTCTCATCTCATTAAATGAAATATAGAAACCCTTAGAAACTATTCTAATAGACTAGATAGCCTCGATAGAGGTAGCCCAACAAAATTTTGGGCCTTCACTGGTAGGATACCTCGTTCTGACATGAAGTTAATTGGAGAAATTAAAGGACTAGTACATGCTTTCTGGAATGAGAACATTAGGCCTTCTTCCAACCAAAAAGATATACTAAAATTGAGAAGGCGATCTAGGGATCGTGAACCCCATATTAAACACTTTCTTGACAGTACACAAACATAATTGTATGAGAGATTCAGGATAGTACATAGTGCACTTAACTTGGGACAAATATGTCTACATGAATGCAAGCCTTGGTATGTTTGAATAAACACAATTTGTAACACATGTTATTGTAGATATCACATTGAATATGGTTATTATTATGACACACACACACAAACACATATATTTCATGTATTGCATAACACCCTTGTGCAAGAATTCTCTACTATATTGTCGACGTCATCATCTAGAGACTTTATTTACAACATCTTGTGAACAAGGATAAAGGGTTGTACATTTTATCAAAAATATTGTTTATATGGGACATGCACAAGGTCCAGTGCAATGGGATTATTGAGAAAATGCATCCATGTAAGCGATGAGTATGAATTGGGGAGGAAGGAGGTTTCCTTGGAAATATTTAAATATGTCACATATGATATTGATAGAGGCAAGGAAAGAAAAAATATACAATTGGTGACTTCCTAGGTACCAGTATGTGACTTCATCGAGGACTTTGTCAAAAATACACAAAAATATGTTCAACATGTCCATGTGGCTTGATGGCAGGACGAGCATTTTAGAATATGCAAAGATATGCTTCTTGTTGGTATTGTCTTAACAATGGTTGATTTTACTGAGAACTACACCCTTCAAATGAAAAATGAGATTCAAATCCAATATTATCACTGAGAGAAGGTTAGAATAATGGTCCATAACAAATATAGACATGGGCCAAATATTAACGAAGAAAACATAGTTATATTGAAGGAGTATCACTTCTACATAAGCGATGATCGGTGCCATGACTTATCCTATGTAGGACATTTATTTTTAGTTGTTTTACAATCACCTTAAGAAGAAGAAGAACACAGAGATGGATCAACATTGGATTTGGTCAGACGGTAGTTCAAAATGATCATTTAATTCAAGGGTTGTGTATGTTGCACAAATAAATCAAGGTACCACATATTTGGAACTATTTTGAGTGTCGGAATGAGAAAGAGGAGCATGATGGAGCATGCACACGCATCAAATTAGAGTTACACAAGAAAGAAATAAAGTTCACAACTACTTCCCTCATTCAAGATGCAAAATCCATTGTTGAATGGTGTTCTTTAGTAATGGGAGAGGGAACAAAAACCCGTGAAGATAAATCACACAGGAAAGGACATGTACATAGATATTTTTGGGAGGTGGTCGATGTAGATTGATCACAATGGTATGAATGAAAAATAATACAAGGCACTTATGGATTCCATTCAGTTCGAACATCAGACCATGCAATAGTTGAAATATGGACAAGAAAAATCTCTTGCTTCAATGGTCCATGTAGTAGTAATGAATGGGATGATTGTGAATCCATAGACTAGGTTGATAGATGGGATCATGTATCATTCCCCATTGGTCAATGCATAACTATGGAATTATCTCAGTTGGATGAGAACCAATCAAATATTTCAGCAAATTGTGATCACGTCTCAAATCTCATATTGTCGAGTTCGTTGAAACCTTCTATTAAATTTTGAATAACTAGCATCAATGTTTTATGTTTTGGTCATTTATTGAACTCATGTGTTGGCACTCCATTTTTTGCAAGGAACATATACACAATGGTTTCCCCAAGAGGTAATGAATGAGGCACTGACTATTGGTTTGTAGATTTCATCTTAGAGGGAAATTAGACCCTCATGTGATCAATAATTGATCCAAGAGGATCTTTACAGTCAACATGTTTAAGTTTACTTATGTTTCAACCAACAAAGATCTCACAGGGAGTTTTCTAATTTATTTGAAATGAAGTCAATTGGACTTCGCATGCTAGAGATATATCTTGTTGATGTTTTTGGAAAAAATGGAAAAAGCATAATGTATAATGATTAATACTTGAGCTTGGGTTCTCATAAATTAAAGTATTTTTCATTATAAAATAAAATTATTAGGTGCAAAAGCGATGTTGGCTTTTAGTTCCTAATCTCAAGGAGAATCTCATGGAGAGTTGAGATCTTCATGGATGGTTGAGATATTTTCTCAAACCAATCCCTTGAGATATGCCAGGATCCTAATTTAGGGGATCTTGAGAGATTTTATATCCTTGAAAGTCTTGAGGCAGTTCTCAAATGGAGATGCTATTTAAACCCTTTTTGGAGGTGAAGAAGGGGGGACTCCTTTTTCGAGAGCTTGTTGATTCATAAGTATTTTGTAAAGGAGAGGATTCATTTTCCCTTTTGTGTAAGGAGAGATGACAATTTGAAGGCTTTTTGGAGAATTCATATGCCCTTTGAAAATTGAAGAATCAATAAAGCAGGTTCATGGATTTCATGAACCCAGAGATGTAGCCAAGGGGTCTGGTGAACTTCGTTAACATATAATTTTCCAAGTCTCTTGTTATGCTTGCATATTTATTGTTTGCTTTTATTGAATGTATCTAATTCATTAGTAAAGCAATATCTAAGGGATATATTTTCTCATGTTTATTTGCAAACAAATTTCAGTAAAAGATCTTCGTTGAAAATTTGGAAGCAAGAAAAATGTCACCAAGTTTTCAGATCAAATGGTATCAGAGAAGGTGTGACAGTTTTGCAGATTGTGAATAGAATCACGGGAAAAGAATTGAAGTGAGAGAGACCTCAAGAGTTGGAAGAGATCAACCAAAGCATTCGAGCAGAGAATGTAGAGCTCAGAAGGCTTCTACAAGTCGCAGAGGATGAGAAGCAGAAACTGAGATGCATGTTGGAGGAGATGGTGGAGGAGCAGATTGGAGAGTGCTCCACTACAGAGAAGATACTAGAAGATACTTCTTATGTGTCGAGGAACCAAGGTGGTTTCCTAGAATCTTCATCTTCAACATCGTCCAAAGTAGGGAAAAAGGAGGAGTTGGCCAAAGAAGATGACCAAGCATCCCAAACAAGATTGGAGGTTACATATTTTGTGTAGGAATCACGTCGAACAAGTTCGCTAACTATGGATAGCTCGCCAGAATTGTGCCTTTGTCTTCTCACCATAAGAAAAGGAGTTTAGTGAGTTTGTGTTGGAAATATTGGGTTAGATCTGAGTTTATCTAAGTGTCTCTGTTGGGTGTGATTGTTATTCATTTCTATTATGTATTCTCTCTCCTCTACTCACTTTAATTTCTTATTTTTATTCTTAATTTCCATCTAATCTTAACTACCTCTTTTATTACCTTTTTAAAAATCCTACTAATTTACCTTTAATGAATACCTAATCACAACTAATGTATGCACAAAAAAACTAGTCTACCTATTCTATTGATTAAATTAATCAAACAATACACATGTATACAAATACAATAATCTTGGCCTTAAGATAGATTGACTATTTTATCCATACAATCCATTTAGTTGAGATAATATCTCAACCACACATATAACATGATCTAGATCTAAAAACCTCTTAACCAAATATCTCAGGTAGAGATTACAATAACTAATACATTCTATGATGGGGAATATCAAATATTAAGTACGAGAAAAGTAGGAGTCAGTATCTCCAACACCCTCCCTTAAGGATTACTTGTATTCATGTATGATATTTGTCATCTCTGTCTGGTATAGTCTTCATCAACATCTTTATCCACTTCTGAAATCGCATAGACTAAGCTCCATCAAAATACCATCATTCTGATCTATCACTTGATCCATTGAAGATAGGATTGTTTCAGGACATAAATTTTGTATTTTTAATGATTGGACTACTAACCATTCTATTGACATACTTCCATCTATTGAAATACATAGCTCGTTGTATTCGTCAGTTATCTAGGAAAGTAGTATAGATATTGAATGTATCCAAAAGTAAATATTACAACATGACCTATTTCATTCATCATCACAAACTGTAGACACAACCTAAAGGAAGTGTTCTTGTGGCACCACATTCACCAAGAAACACAAGCTCTTCGGCCATGTTACACAAGCTATACAATCTCAATCTAGTTTTTTTCTTTCTTCACTAGAAGGAAACACAATGTTCTTGTGGCACCTCATTCACCAAGAAACACAAGTGGCTCACATATTGGAGAGAGGATGCACACAGATCTGAGAAAAAAAAACAAAAACAAAAAAATTGATGATGCAGCTCCATTTGTGAGGAGATCTATACTCGCATTGCAATCAAGTATCAACATTTTCTCCATAACTTGGGATGGAAACAACCACATCATGATAAGAATGCATGACAAAGAAAAATGAACATATGATGTCAATGTTGAAAGAATTGGTCATCCATGCACGGGACAATAATTTCCATGCTTCATGTGACACAATAAAATATGTTAGGCTTCCAAAGTCAATGCAAATCCAAACCATTCCACGCATGCACTAGATTTGCTTCGACAATTTTTTTGTTGTCAGTTCAACATTCTGCATATATTTTTCCTATGTTGATCCAACATGTGCACTTTTTTCTTGTGATATGTATGAATTTCTTTGATAATACACAATGACGGTCTCCTACGTGGTCTGCCTATGCACGGTTTCCTAGTCATGCCTTCCGACACCAACAAAAAACAATATTTTCTTCTCCACATAGCAATTCCAAAGAAAAAATGTGGAAAACATAGAAATTTAATACTCTCACACACTTAATATTTTCTGTCCTCTCGTGCGGGAATTACACCCAAAGCTACCAACTCTGATACCAATTTAGAAAAATATATTGCAACAAAAACTATTCTACGTATTTTTTTAATTAAATTAATGAAACATTTCACACAGATAAATACATTAATCTTGGCCTTAATATAGTTTGATTATCTTAGTCATACAATCCATTTAGTTGAGATAGTATCTCAACCACACACATAAATAAGATCTAGATCTAACAAACTCCTAACCAAACATCTCACATAGAGATCATAATAAATTATACATTGTATGACAAGGAATATCAAATATTAAGCGCACAACAAGTAGGAGTCAATATCTTTGATAGTTTACCTTTAATGAATACCTAATCTCAACGAGTATTTCAAATATTTTATTTATTTCTATTTGTTACATTTTCTCTCTCCTCTAACTATTACTTACCAATATTCTTCTATAAGTACAAACCTCATCACTCTTTTCCAACATACTCACAATATATTTATTTATAGCCAACAATTATTGGTATAATGATGTCACTACTCCAAACATAACAAGGTACTCATATTGTTATTCACATATGCATTTTTTTTATATTTTAAAAATAGATGCCAAACTTTATTTTTATATAAATTCTACTTTTGTCTAGATTATTTGGCAAATGCTTACTTTATTATCAAAATAAAATAATAGATAGAAATAGGGGTATAATGCAAGAAAAGATTGCATATTGAAATATGGGTTGTTACTATGACAAGATGAAATGGGTTTTAAAAATGAAGAATTAAAGGAAAAGAGGGTAGTACAAAATTTATGACAAGAACTTGGTGAGAAAATAAAATTCTATCAATATGAAAATCAACCCAATGATTACTTACATAAAACAACACTACCTCCATGACAAAATCTCTATGCATAAATAAACATTTACTTTGTCAATTCAAACAAGTTATGATCACTTAACAATGAAAATAGGGAAATGAAAAAATATAAACAGTGAAGGAGATGGAAAAATATAAACATAGAAGAACACCTACTCTTACTTTGAAAACAAGAACAAATTGAGGATAAGATGTATGTGATGATATGTTGTACTATGTATAAACAAGTGTTGCATGGAAACTTAGTCCCTACCAGGTAGCAAGTCCGGAAATGAGTAATAAAAAATGAAAGAAAATTGATAAAAGTGTTTGAAACTCAATGTATAGAAAACCTAATAATGATATAATTACAGTTGGAACGGCTTAAAGAAGAAATGTGCTCCCTATACATCAGACAATAAATAGAAAAGTTATAAAAAATCATATCAATCTTAATCTACAAAGCACCTCTAAATTTATTAAATTACTTGCAGAAACATTTGGTCAAACCTTCACCGTGCGTATGTATTATCATAAACTTTCGTATAAGCGAGAAATTACTATCATTAAATTCAAGACAAAGCATTCTTAGTTGTTTCTAATTGATCAACTATGGATACAAAAAAATCGGGCTCTCGGCTGGGTATTCCGGGAATGTTTCAGTAGATATAGTAAAATATTGCATTAAAATATATTTTGTACAACTTAAATACCACACTGAAATAATTGTTTCTATCAAACTTTTACCATTCATATTATGTAGAGTAAGAGATGGAACACAAAGTCTAGATTTTCTTCTCGAATTTCAAAATAAACACTGAAATCTATGAACACGAATTTCAGTATGATGTTCAAAATCATAGAAGATGGATCATGGATGGTTACCTGAATATCCGAAGAATGAGCCGCCCATCAAGTCGAACCAGTTATCAAGGAATTGAAGATAGAAGTTGAAAGGAAACATAACTATCTGGCAAATCAACGGAATGAACATTTCCCACAATGCGATAAACATAGCCCATTGGAGTATGACTGTTAGAGTGCTCCTCACAGAGCCATAAGTTGTGGTAGTTGCTGGATCAATCAATGGATTCTCCAAAGTGCCACTATAACTACTCTCCATGGTCAATCTAGGGGAATCCCAGGCTCATGGACTATATTCTAGTTTTTCTATTGAAAGCTTTACAGACTCCTTAGTTAGGTAGAAGAAATGAAATGCATGCTATGCACTTGCAGTTATCTCCACCATTTTACCTATGGCGATGTGAAGAACTCGACATATGAATGAATACTCCTGATTCCAACCAAATTTCCTGCAAATTCGTTAAACCCATAAAAGAACAACATTTTCTCATAAATCTTTAAACCCATAAATAACGTTTCCATAAACCATCATGTAGTAAACCTATTTTGGCCAGAAATCGACAAAATTTACTAAAAACCATCAACGACAACCAAAAATCACTTCAAAACATTGCAATCCGCACAGCTTCCCGGTCTCAAACATCTAGGGTTTTATACTTTAATTTTAATAGGGGTAAAAAAAACATTGCTTGAAACATAATCAAACCTACTACCTTAGAAAAGAAAATAAAGGAAAAAGGGAAACAAAGAAGGGTTGACAAAGCACTACCTTGTTCATTTATGGCAATAAAAGTGATGATCCCAGTATCATCACCCACGACGCATTCTGCAATGCGGATTTGGCGAACATGAGTGCCATTAGGGCGCACCCTCTGTAGCACCATATTAGGACTCACAACCTTCACAACTAGCGTATGCCCCATGGTCCCCGGATGCAGCTCATTCACCTTCATGGAAACGGTATAAACCTGGCATGGCTTTGACACACTTCTTGACCTTCCTAGAGAAATGTGATCTATGCAATGGGCAAAGGAGAAATAGGGAAAGGAAGGGATGCTTGGATTGATTGCGCAAACACATCCAAGTAGAGCATTGCATGCATATGGGCATCATCCAAGTGGAGGGCACAAATGAGAGAAAGACGATCTACGCAATGGGAAGAGGAGAACAAGGGAAAGGAAGGGATGGTGGGATTGAGACACTTCCACTGTAGTGAGATTACCGAGAGAGGACTACTGACATTGTACTAAAGACTACATAATGAAGATGTAGAAGGGATCTAGACTGACAAAGCAGAAGGCAGAAGGGGGATCGAGAAAAAGATGTAAATCATGTCAAAAATGTTAATACATGATGCCAAAAATGTTAATGCATGTCGCCACCCGAGCAATAACACCTTAAAGTCGAAACCCAATAGAAGGGGAGAAAAGTAAAAACAAAATATTTATTTTAATCGTAATAATAATTTTATTGAAATTTTCTTAAGTTGAACATTAAAAATGCGAAAAAAATTTAACAACTAATAGTTGGTCAATGACCAACTCATTGCTATAATCCCTACTAGAGACTAATAATTAAGCGCAAGGCACTCAATACAAAGTAAAGATTTGATAACTTACATAGCTGGTTGAGTTTGAAAATAAAAAATAAACATAAAGGGGTGTTTTAGAATACAATATTTAAGAATAACTACTTTGTATGTTGAGACATCGTTTAGATAAAACATATATGAAGGTTGCAAATGTAATTTTTAACTCTTGGTCCCATATATCCTAAAAGGTCTCATAAATATAGATAAAAATATTATATTATATTATATTTTAACTATTCAAACAAAAATTACATTAAAATATTTATACACTACATATTAAACTCATTTAAAATTTATAACTAATTATTAATTAGTTTTTCATTACTCATAAAGTTGTCATTTCCTCATTAAAATGTGGGCGGTGAAATGGGGGCAAACTTTTCTTTTTTTTTCCCAATAGAAATTTCTCAATTTTATATAGGTATAAAATCATTTACATTTGCTCTGAAACCGGACAAAACCGAAATATCAAAACCACAACAGAGTTGTCCATGCAAAAGACTTGCAAAACAAAATACCAAGCGAACATAAGGCCTGTGACAAGGCAGCGAGGATAAAACTAATTGCCAAAAACGCAGGGAAAAAAATTGTATATAACTCAAGGCCTATTCTTAGCAGACAGGCGCCCAGTGAAGAGAAATGTAATGAACTTCGGCCATGTCACCAGCCTCCAATACACCAGCCTCCTGTAAAGTGCCTCGATGGATGCAGAGCACACGGACAATGTCTCCCAGCGCCTCCAAATGCGTAAATCTGATGAGCAGATAGGTACACAGGTGTATACAAAAGCCCGAGAGGAAAAAGTTCCACACACAAAACACAAAATCTGGCACCATAGCCCAACAATAAGAAAGGAGCCAAGTGGAACTCGGCGCTCACAGAGTGACTCTGTTGTAGCAAAGGTGCATAAAAAGCTCGAGAGGAAAAAACTCCACATACAAAACACAAAAACTGGCACCAGAGCCCCAACAAAAGGTAAGGAGCCAAGTGGACTCAGTGCACTCAGAATGGCTCTATTGCAGCAATCTAGTATTAAAATTCAAAGAGATTGTAGAAGAAAGTTTGGCTCTCCAAACCTCTGTCACAGTGGTAGATGGACAGTCTGCCCACCACTTGTCTGAGTGCACTCTTAGATAGAGCATTCGCTTCAGAGTTGTAGGATCTGGGGAGATGTCGGAAGGAGATGTCGGTGAAGGAACGAGCCAGTAGTTGAGTTTTTAGTTTCCATCCCTCGACGTGTATGGAATGGAGATTGCACGATCCATTAATCCAGTCAATGATTACTTTAGAATCGCCTATGACCTGTAGGTGATCTAGGGACCAAATGGAGGCCAACACAAGTGTTGTCCATAAGCCAAGTAGCTCAGCTTTGGTGTTCGAACCCCGACCACAACAAAGTGACCATTTTGTAGTCCTCTCCCGGTGAGATTTGAAAGTGCCACCAGCACCGCAACATAATCCCGTCAACTGCGCCGCTCCATCGAAAAAAGCTACAGAGTAGCTTGCCGGTAAGATATAATCCACCCCTTTGTGGATATGTGTCAAGTCTGTAGACTGCTGCCAGTGAAATGTGACTTGTGTTTTATGGCAGACAACCCGAGCAGAAGGGGAAACATCCTCAAAGAGCGCCTTGTTGCGCTCTAACCAAATGTGTCAGCGAACTAGAACAGCCAGGGTAGGAGGCGCAGCTTGGACAGTAAGCCAGGAGTGAAAACATGTAGTAAATGTGGCCCCGGACCAGAGGAAAGGAAGAGAGAAGTGTTGCAGGATATGCTTCCAGATCTGTTGTGTAAAAGAACAGTGAATGAATAGGTGGTGTATGTTTTCCGAGTCTCTTCTGCAAAGGACACAAATCCCAGGTCCTTGCCATCCTCTTCTAAGGAGATTCTCCCAGGTGAGGAGTTTATCATTAACACCGAGCCAAAAAAATAACTTGAGTTTTAAGGGAAGCTGCCATGTCCAAAGACTACGGAGCCACAAAGGCTGCGCCTCAATCACCCTATCCGGTCTGAGCGCAGTATATACATTCTTGGCTTCTACAAGCCCCGATCCATCACCCCCAGTCCATGTGAGGGAATCCTGTGCATCTGTGAGGGAGAGGCCCGTGCACTTTAAGGCAGCTGTGAAACGGTCAAGCTCCAAGGCTATGGATCCACCCAGGTCCAAATCACTGTTGTGCAGCCAATGATCAGGGAGGGGAAAGGCACGGATCTCTTTCTTTAAATGTGCAAGGGAAGAAATATTCTGAGACCTCGGATGAGACCTGAGCTGTAAGGACAATAACGAGAGATCATCTAAGCCTATGAGCTTGTCTCTGCCCAACTTAATATCCTGTCCCGATCCCAGGCTCCATCGGAGCCAGTGTAAGATCACCTGTGAGGAGGAAACCAGCCCCTTCCAGAAGGGAGAAGCCCAGCTCTGTATTAGTTGAGACTTCTGAAGCCAAGTGGAGAGAGGTTGGTCACCAAAGTATTTGTCTTTTATAATCCGGTGCCAAATGTTATCGGTGGAAATCGCTCTCCAAAAGGAGCAAGCCAATAACGCCTTGTTGAAAATGTAGAGATTCTTAAGTCCCCATCCTCCCTCCCTTTTTGGCCTAGAGAGCAGCTGCCAGCTGCATAGATGAAATCTCCTATTCCCCACATGGTCGTTCCAAAGAAAGTTGAAAGAAAATCTGCGGAGAAGTGAAATGATTTTTGCAGGGATCCTCTCCATAAGCATCCAATATACAGCCAGGCTTTGAAGAACCGACTTAACCAGGATGAGACGTCCCCCCAGGGACAGCCATTTGTTACACCAAAAACCAATTCTCCAATCAAAAGATGACACCAGCCAGGGCCAATCAGAAGCCTTGGAGGCTCCCCTCTTTAAGTGATACCCCAAGTATATGAAGCCTAAGGATAAGTCAAAGAAAGTGAAGGGGAAAATACCTTTTAGGGATGAGAGATCTGCTACCGACAAGCCCCAATGGTGGACTGGGGGCAAACTTACTATCAATAAATTAGTTGACTTTTCATTACTTGTGAAGTTTCTATTTCCTCTTACATGGATTGTGAAATACGGCAAACCTTAAACAACACATAGAAACTCTATTATAAACGAAAATAGTTGTTTAACGTCTTCTCGTATGTGTCGAAAGAAGTTTGTAAGTTGTTTTTTTGAGGTGGCCTTAGGGAATTGGGCATTTGAGTTATTCGACGGATCCTTATATAATCTCCACCAATCTCAGAAAATACGGAGTCCGTATAATTATCGTAGTTGGGAGTTTTGTGAATTCGAATAACACGCTACACAATTAAATCAGTTCAAGAAATGATATATATTTAATGAATTTATTATTTTTAAATACTGAGATGATAACTTTCAACAACTAAGCTTCTCACCGATTAAAAAATGAGGGCACTTTAAATAAAAATAGAGTGGTAACTTTAGATTCCTAAAAATAGTGGTATTAAGTGGTAACTTTTAATTTCTAAAAATGGTGATTTTAAGAAACCATAAAACCTTATAGTATTTGGAAATATTATTAAATCTAATATTTTTTTATGAACAAACAATTAAAAATTGTAAAAAAATTTACATTTTTTTTTAATATGTATAAACATGTTTATGTTAGCATAATGTGTACTCACATATCATATAAATGTCATTCTAGACAAAAAATAAAAATAAAAAAATAAAAAAAAATATGTATATTGAGTGATAAAAAGAAATATGATTTCATTTAAAAAAAAATAAAACATCTATATTTTTCATATACATAAAATCTACTTAAATATAAAAAAACACAAACAAAAGTTAAGATTTCTTGGAATTATCAAAATGTTTTACAAATATAAAACCATACAAGCCCTTAGGGTTATTGAGACTCCTCTCTATCTCTCTAGTGTTAAGAGCCAAGTGGAGTCAAAGTGTTCTAGAGTAGTTGATGGATGTTCAAAGGGGTCTATACATGTTATTATTTATAAATTGTGTATAAATATCAACATGGCTATTAATAAGCACTTTTTAGTCAAGAAATCAATGTTGTATATGTTGGGATATATACTATTTAATATCAATTACATTCACATTGAACAATCTATACTTTAGCACTTATTGCACTAGTGATGTTCTTAGGCTTGAAGAAGTGAGATTGAAACTAGCAAAATGAATCACATGACATTGATCATCATCTCCGGAGCTTGCATCTAATAACCAGGACTTCTCATAAATGTGGAGTTTTACCCAAAGTCAAGCCCACTTTGCTTGCTACCTCATTTGCAAACTCCTAGCAAGTATTGTGCCTCATAAACCATTCAATCAGAGCTCCATTTACTCTTTATTGTAAGCAATTGAAGAGGCTTCCATGGTCCAACATATGAGATATCATTTTTTGAGATTATCTACATACCCATACCCATACCCATGTCCTATAAGCATTAGCAAGTTGACCATTTCTCATGATATTGAATAGTCCATGTTGGAACGCCTTTATTTTTCAAATACTTTATTTTCAAAGGTTGGAGCCGTCCTTTTTTTTAAGTAGGTGAAATGTTATACTTAAGCCCCAAAAGATGGATTTCGGGATTTCGCTTATTTCATGATTCTACCCACTAAAGCCTCAGTATCCCGACACACAAGATGGCGATAACTGTTTTAGTCCTAATCACCATCACCGAACCACTAAGCATGGGTTATCATTTTTTATCACCTCGCGCTCTCGCGTTTCGGGAGTTACACATCGAACGCTTCTCAAACTCCGACATACGAAGTATAAAACCTTAGTTAATCTATATCGGATTTCATGACTCGGCGATTGCTCCCCCAAAAAACAACACCTTCGCAACTTTGATCCACGAAGTCGCGATATTCTTTAATTAAGCGTGGATTAATTAAAAGATTAAGTTAAATCACAGTTAATCAACTAAATCGCACTATCGCGATTTCGGGTTTTTTGGTTCAAAGACTAGGAGTGAAATCATCTGATACGACGAATGCCAAAAATGGGATTAAGGACTAAAACACACTTAATTAAAGGAACTAAATTGGATTAATTAACGCATTAAACAAATTTTAACACATACAATCTACGGATGAAGTTTTAAATGTTTCTACGTTTTTCCTTGTCAAGAATCGTCAAATATTTATGGCATTTATTTGAATTTCAGTGAGGTGATGGATAGTAAGATCTCATTTTACTTCTAAATCTTTCCATTAAATGATTTAACCGTTATGTCAGCAAGGAATCACACGGGCTTAAGTGATCAAAGCAAAAGGTTTTCTTTCACTATCTCAGATTTTATTTCTATTGTGCGCAAAGCCATTTCACCAGGATAACTTCTGTCTGTGTTTTCAATTTTTACAACAGGGAATCTAATTGCAAGGTTCTATATCATGGCTCCGCGAAAAGCGCCTAAGGCAACTGCCAAGAGTTCAGGTCAAGGTTTAGATGTTGTTTCTGATACCTCCCCTCGAAGTATTAATACTGTCAAAGCATGGACGTACGTTTCCAACATTCTGCAATCCGAGTCGGTAAATTGTTCGGATGATTCCAGTGATAACGAGAAAGATGACTTGTCTACCAAATACAAAATCGTCGCTCAAGAAGAGATGCACAAAATAGTGGTAAGGCCACGGCTTCTTCCCTATTATGATATGATCATATGGGTGCTGGACCATGTAGACATCCTGACTAGGACGATTATCAACGAGCAAGGGGTGGCAATTGGGACTTTCACGCCGGAGCATTTACAAGCAATGTATAAATTTCCACCCACACCAAACTTTACTCACAATTCCAAATTCCTAGAGGGTTTCAAAAAGAAGGAATGAGAGCAATTTGGAAAAAAATTATCTGATCTTATCAAAGATTGGGTTTCGCACCCCGCGAAATTCAGGGCTGAGACTCATGGAATTTATTCAATCTTCTCTTTAGAACCACAATTCAAGTATATAGCGATGATGGCCTGTAGACTGTATGGGAGGGAAGACACAACTCACTTTTTCCTCCCAAGGGTACCACTTATTCATACAGTTTCTAAGGGTTTTTCTTTCGACCGGGCCAAACTGTTGTCGGACAGTCTGACCAGTCGAATTACTGAATATCGAGCACAAAATACGAGTGGGAAAGAAACTTCATTCTTTATGTCCTCTTACATCATGGACGCTATTTGCTTCATGACACCTTTCCCACTAATGAGCTGGAGCTGGACTCCATCTAATGCAAAGCCTATTCATGTCTACCACTTGAAACTTTGGGAGGATAAAGCAAAAGAATTCATCTATGAGATTTTCAACTGGGTAATGGTACCAATGCATGTCTCCATTTTCGGCGATCCGCCTCCCAAGATTTTGGATAACATTACGGCCAACTTGAGTAGCATGGTGGACTGGTATATAGAAGCGGAGTTTTCGTATATCGGGGTTTTCGACACCTATGTTCCCCCATACGCTCTGCCGCTATTATTGTCGGATACGCTGGTATGTCGCGAGATTGCCAGTCAAACTGTGCTCAGTGGGATAAGAAAAGAGCTCAAAGTATTTTCGAAGAAGGTATGGCCGCCCTTCCCCATTCACATTGGTACATATTCTTTATTCGATTTTGGCCATGCCAGAGTCAAGGCTACGACCTTGGAGGAAATGAAATTGGTGGACATTGAGTTTAAAAAGCATGACCCTAATAAGGTTGTGAGCAATCACATGGCGAGTTGTGGCCTGAAGAGATATGAACATGAGGATTCGCCTCATGATGAAATATTTTGAGGTGCGCGGTCCTACTCTGAAGTCTTAGGACGGATCCGAGCCCTGCCGCCCAGAGATATAATCGATTTTTCTAAATTCTGGGAGCATCGGAGGAGTTGCCTGATCCAGGTGGATATTGGTGGCCACCCGCCTATTCCACTTGGACCCACACCATTGTTTCTTTCAGTTTTTTAGTTTCCTTAATTGTAGCACAATTTACTATTTTTAGTAGTTCTTCGGGTCCTGAACTTTCGGAGATGTTTTGAGGCCCTAAATGACGTTTTTTGGGCATGAATGCTCTGGCGAATATGAGTCTATTTCGGACTCAATATTTGTTGTCAGCGGTGTATTCCTCGGATAGATATTTCTAATGATGTATCATGTGCGTCAAACAGAGATAGTATGCCAAAGTTACGACCCCGGGAAATTGATGTACCAATTTACCCCAACGGGGCCCATATTCTGGCGTTTCATCTCCTAGGGTTAGGTTTTTGGATGTTTAGGGTTTTCCATTGTTTCTCAATAATATATAGGCCTTCGAGCCTCATTATAACAGGGAGTTCAAGGGCCAGTAGCCGCCACATCTCTTCTCAGAGATAAGCAACCAGTGCCCTAGCTAGTTTATTTCCATTCTATCTGTAAGCATTTTTCAGTCATTTGTTATTAATGAAATGAAGTCTTATTTCCGCTGCATCTCTGTGTTTATGTGTATTTTTGCATTTCATTGTGTTCCTACATAAATATAGATCAGTGGTATCAGAGCGGTCTGCTCGTTCTCGATCTTTCTTTGCATGTCCCCAACGAGGTCAGGGTATAAGGAGTTGGGGCTTGATCTGGTTGAACCTTTGCAAGATCAGTCTCGCAAACCCCAACGACCGCCCATGGGGGAAGAAAATAAAGATGAGGGAGCAAGAGATCCTATCAAAATGTTGCTCGAGGAGGCCCTCGAGAAACAAAGGAACGTGATGATGAACAACTTTGCCCAGATTCTTCAACAGATTCCCACTAGCAGCGCATCGACATCCAACAGCCACTCTGGAGGCGCCACTCCTTTTAAGGTACAAGTAAACTTTGGCATTCCTATATTTGAGGGCCAAATAGTTGCAGATGTCATAGATAGATGGTTGAATTTGTTAGAAGGATATTTCTCGGTTCATGAATTTTCCGACCGAGAAAGGATTATTTTCGCACTAAGCCACCCCCCATGTCAAGGACTAGTGGGAAACCTACTCGAAGCAACAGGGCGAGGGGGAACCCTCTCTGTTCTCAGCCACACCCACTTGGAATTCTTTTTGAGATGCCATCAAGGAACAATATTATCCCGTGGGGAGCTATGAGGACAAATACATACAATGGACTACGCTGCGGCAACAAAGGGACCAAGATGTGTATGAAATGACGAATCTATTTCATACCCTACACACAAAGTTGGGTATCAAAGATTAAGAGAAACATTTGGTGTTAAAGTATTGTAGTTGTCTGCACAGATACATTCAAGAGGAAATGAAGTTCCTCGACATCTCCTCGCTTAGTGTGGCGTACCGATATGCTGCCAAGATTGAGCAAAAGTTCAAACAGAAAAAGCGAGACTTTGGGTCTACGAATCAGAAGCAAGGGAAAGGTACCCCCAAACCACAGAAAAAAGGACCAAGCCAAGGCGGGGCGGCCCAGGATAACCCGCCAAAGCCACAAGCAAAGAACAACACCACGAAGCCAAAAAAGGACACGGGGAAGTGGTGTGAGTTCCATAAGAGCTCCACTCACAACACAAGTGAGTGTCGGGC
>ML781352.1:309602-329735 GCA_009831015.1 Picea engelmannii | reverse complement strand
AAAGGACACGGGGAAGTGGTGTGAGTTCCATAAGAGCTCCACTCACAACACAAGTGAGTGTCGGGCCAAGCAGTCACTGGTAGCCAAGTTGAAGGCTTCTGAATCAGATGCATGCTCCGACTCTGAATTAGAACCCGACAAGGGGAATGATAGGGGGAAACAGATTATCGATGCAGAGCCCAATGCCACCGTTGCCACCACAAAGATCCAGAAGGAGGAACCAGAAGATCCAGAGGAGGTGAAGCATCTCTTCCATTCCAAGATGTGGGTAAAGGGTTCCCTGTTGCAGTTCATTGTCGACAGTGGGAGCCAGAAGAACCTCATCTCGGTAGAGGTCATGAAACGGCTGGGCTTGCCGACCACAACACACCCACAACCATACACCATCAAGTGGTTGCACCAAGGACGGGGCCTTCACGTCAGCCAACAATGTCGTCTTCCCTATAGCATCAAGCCTTTCACGGATGAGGTATTATGTGACATTGCTCCTCTTGATGTTTCTGATGTATTATTAGGCCAACCATACTTGTGGAAGCGACATGTTGTGTATGAGTCCAGGCCTCGTGCTATTATTATCACCTTGGGCAATAAGTTGTACAGGATACCGGAGATAGCACCGCCTACCACCATCTCTTTGGTTATTGCAAAACAATGCAGTAAGCTCATTTCCAAAACCAAGAAATTTGTTTTCCTGATGATCCGCCCTCAAGGAAAGAGGAAGACTATGGCCATGACCTCTAGATAGGGCCCCGTTGCATGAAAACAACAGATGGATAAGGTCGTGGAGGAGTACAAGGACATCTTCACCTCCCCCGCAGGGGTGCCTCTACACTGCCAGGTCAAGAAACCCATCAATATGACCCCAGGTGCGCCGCTGCCTAATGGACCTATCTATCGGCGCTCTGTTCTGGAGAATGACGAAATCAAGAGGCAGATTCAGGAGTTGTTGCAGAAAGGTCACATCCGACCGAGTTCATCACCCTGTGGGAGCCCGATCATGTTGGTGTAGAAGAAGGATGGGACTTGGAGACTTTGCATTGACTATCGGGCACTGAACAAGATCACTGTTTGGAATAGGTACCCGATCCCACAGATTGATGACCTTTTGGACCAACTCAAGGGGGCGAAATATTTCAGCAAGATCGACTTGAAGTTGGGGTATCATCAGGTACCAATCGAACCCTCTAATGTGTGGAAGACTGCCTTCAAATCCAAGGAGGGCCTTTTCGAATGGTTGGTCATGCCATTCGGGTTGACGAATGCCCCTGCAACCTTCATGAGGCTAATGGATGGCATCCTATGGCCATTCACCAACTCATTTGTAGTGGTGTACTTGGATGACATTCTGATCTTCAACCAGACTTGGGAAGAGCACCTCCACCACATCCGACAGGTCCTCCAAACACTGCGACAACACAAGTTGTGTGCCAATTTGGAGAAATGCACTTTTAGCATGACCCAGGTTCAGTATCTGGGATACATTATTGATGAGCAGGGGGTGCATGTGGATCTAGCAAAGATCCAAGTCATTTGGGATTGGCTAGCCCCAACCACCCTAACAGAGCTCCGCATCTTTTTAGGTCTTGCCAATTTCTACCATAGGTTTGTGTTGGGATTCTCTCATATCACTTGGCCCTTGAGTCAAGTCACCAAGGGAGGAGCTAAAGCAAAATTCTTTTGGTCTGAATCTCAACAGAAGGCGTTCATGGAGTTGAAGCATCGCCTCTGCTCTGCAATAGTTCTCACATTACCAGACTTGCAACAACCATTTGAGATCGAGACAGATGCCTCTGACTATGTCATTGGGGCAGTCCTTACTCAACATGGGCTTCCAGTGGCATATCACAGTGAGACACTTTCTAACACAGTCCGAAAGTATCCCACTTATGACAAAGAAATGTATTCCATTGTGTAGGCTTGTCGGCAATGGAATCATTACATTTTGGGAAAGGAAACAGTCATCCACACAGACCACCGACCCCTGCAGTTCATATAGACACAAGGGAAGTTGTAGAATGATCGCCATCAGAAGTGGTCCACATACCTGCAACAGTTTCATTTGAACATTAAGTACAAGAAAGGTAGCACCAATAATTTTGCAGACTGCCTCAGTCGACCACCCATCATGGCTCTAACCACTGTGCTCAACTCTTGTGGGCACGAGACTTCTGATTGGCCACTTCTCTACACAAGTGATCAAGAATTCAGCCACACATACAATACACTCTTCAAGGGTAAGCAAGTTCCCAATTTTCACCTCCAGGATGCCCTGCTTTGTCACCTGGGACACCTTTGTGTTCCTTCAACCGAGCATGCCAAGATGATTTGGGAGGCGCACTACAATCGGGTCGCTGGGCATTTCGGGGTCGAGAAAACCATGGAAGTACTGCAAAATTATTTCTATTGGCCGAACCTTCGACAGGATGTCGGGAAGTACATCAAGTCCTGCACTGCTTGCGCCATTGCCAAACCGACCATCAAGAAGCAAGGCCTCTATACTCTGCTTCCTACCCCTAGTCGACCTTGGGAATCCATCTCTATGGATTACATGCCGGGCCTTCCTTCTACTAAGCATGGCAATGACTGTGTTTTTGTGGTCGTTGACCGATTCTCGAAGATGTCCATTATGATGGCCTGCAAGAAGAATATCACAACAGAAGCCACTGCTAAACTCTTCTTTGAATGAGTGTGGGTACACTTTGGGATCCCACAGTCTATCATCTCAGATCGGGATAGCAGGTTCCTCAGTACATTTTGGTCCAGCCTCTGATCGATGCTGGACACCAAGCTCACCAAGTCCACAACTTTCCATCTATAAATTGATGGCTAGACAGAGGTCATCAACCGGATGATTGTACACATTCTGTGCATGTACAACTCAAAGCATCCACGCACATGGGATGAGAGCCTCCCCTATGTACAACACAACTACAACCGGGCTCTCCATAGCTCAACCAGCCACAACCCCTTTCAAGTGGGCTTGGGATTCTAGCCACTATGTCCCATTGACGTAGCCATGCCATTTGCAGCTACTCAGGCAAATTCAACCCATGTCCAGTCTGAGGCTGACAAGGCAAACAACTTCATTGAGCGCATTCAGCACATCCTCCAACAAGTTCATGACATCTTAGACAAAGTCAATCCTAAGTACAAGTAACAACATGATCAACATCGGGTGCCACACAACTTCCAGGTGGGCAACAAAGTGTGGCTACATTTGCAAAAGGAGCGCCTCGCTGGACCTTACCGCAAGATTCGCCCACTCTGCTATGGGCCATACACCATCACCAAGGCTGCAGGGGACAATGCCTTTGACCTCGGTATTCTACCATTCCTTGGTCTGCACCCAGTGTTCAATGTGGAGCGCCTTCGGCCCTACTTTCCACCTCTACTAGACACATCCGACATGGCAGAACAACTCACACCAACAAAGTTAAACCTGGATTTCATGGAACAAGCCACAATTGATCGAATTATGGACACACAGATCAAGAACACCCGCCAACAGAGGATCTAGCTATATCGAGTTGTCAAAGCGGGCCAACTCCTTCAGTAGGGCAAGTGGCTCACTAGGGACCAAGTTCAACAGAAGTTTCCTCATCCCATGGAGGAACTCAACGCAATGGGGACCATTGCTTCCTAAGGGGGGAGCACTGATCCAGGTGGATATTGGTGGCCAACCACCTATTCCACTTGGACCCACACCATTATTTCTTTCAGTTTTTCAGTTTCCTTAATTGTAGCACAATTTACTATTTTTAGCAGTTCTTCGGGTCCTAAACTTCTGGAGCTGTTTTGAGGCCCTAAACGACGTTTTTTGGGCATGAATGCTCTGGCGAATATGAGTTCATTTCGGACACAACATTCGCTATCAGCAGTGTAGTCCTCTGATAGATCTTTCTAACGATGTATCATGTGCGTCAAACAAAGATAGTATGCCAAAGTTACGACCCTGGGAAATTGATGTACCAATTTACCCCAACGGGGCCCATATTCTGGCGTTTCATCTCCTAGGTTTAGGTTTTTGGATGTTTAGGGTTTTCCATTGTTTCTCAATAATATATAGGCCTTCGAGCCTCATTGTAATAGGGAGTTCAGAGGCCAGTAGCCGCCACATCTCTTCTCAGAGATAAGCTACTAGTGCCCTAGCTAGTTTATTTCCATTCTGTCTGTAAGCATTTTTCAGTCATTTGTTATTAATGAAATGAAGTCTTATTTCCGCTGCATCTCTGCGTTTATGTGTATTTCTATATTTCATTGTGTTCCTACATAAATCCAGATCATTGCCTCCCCCAAGTTTTACAGGGAAAAACCCCAAAACTTCTGGATACACAATAGACAGAAGCCAAAGGCTCAAAGGACTCAGGCCCCGACAAGGAGGAAACCCAGGAAAAGACAGGGGAAGCCGGGACCTCGGAACAAGAAGCCGAGATCCCCAACCCAGAGGAAGGAAACCCAGAGACGGTTACACCGGGGAAGCAGGTCCAAATTCAAGCAGAGATATCCTCACAAAAGGTAGGTGATACACCATCACCCACATCAAGCGAGCCATCCACGAACGCTACCCCAAAACAATCATCCAAGGAAATTGGCAGTCCCATTGCTTCTATCACACCCTTACAGTTCACAAAGGGGAACCTCGATGCGGGATGGATTTTCAGTGAAGAACTAACACCCATTTCTATAGAAGAGTTACCTCCTAATGAATTTTTCTTCGATAAGAAAAGGAAGGTCGTTGTGAAACAAGAATTATAGCAAAAAGCGGGCACAATAGCTAAAAAATTCAAAACCCTGACCGATGGAGAGGTTGTGGAAAATGAATAATTCACCATTGAGATAGCAGGAACATTGGGGGCTTATGCTACAGCCAACCAGTGTTCAGTTGGAGCTTTGAGAGCACAATTGAAATGGAAGAACCTCTTGATCGGTAAGTTGGAGGCTAGGGTAGCTACGGCGAAGGCGAATGCCAGGGATCAGGGGAACGAAGGTCTCGAGCAAGCCAGAGCAGTGGATCAAAAGGAGATCGAATAACTCAGATCCGATCTCGAGCAAATGCATCAGTCGACCCAAATAAACCAAGCACATGTAAGTTAGCAAGAAGAATTGATAAAACAGTTACAGTCAAAATTGAATTCTGTCGAGAAACTGGTCATAGACATAAATATATTCCAATCCCAAGCCACCGAAATCCGAAAGAAGGTATTAGTAACTCAATAGGATTTGCTTGCTAAAGTGGAAACCATTCAAAATCACGTTCAGACGATAGATCAAGCACTAAAGGATATCTCTTTGAGAGAAAGATAAGTTGGGGAGGCTCAGGTCGCTTTCCAAGACATTGTTATAGCAACAGTGAAAGGAGAGATGGTCAGTAATTCCAGATTATGCATCCCAAAGCAAACCAGAGGGAATATCTTACTGAAGGCGTGGGAGCATAATATATCAGAGAGCAGAGAACGAGCTAAAGAAATGAGAAATTCTTGTGAAGAAACATTCAAATTGATAAATAAAAATTTGTTAGACCTTGATAAGGAAGGCAGTGCTGGGACATTGGGCAAAATTGATATAGCCAAACACCTGCTAGATATCAAGGAAAATGTGGAGAAAGAACAAGCTAAAATATCTCAGATCAGTCAAGTCGATATGGTCCAAGTGGACAAATGGTTAATAAAGCCAAGTTTACAATTATGGTCTATCATCACGGAAGCTCGACAATTAGGAAATAGATTGCCACAGTTGGCAAAGAATTGTTACACCTTTGAGGCAAACAACCAAGCAGAGCCTTCCAAGTTTATAACCCAATTGATTGAAAGGTGTGTCAATTACATTGAGCAGGGAAAGGGTAGGCTTTTGGTGTTAAATAATGACATATGTTTATTCCATTCTATTTTTGGATACAGAGGAACGAAGAAAGGAAGGCGCTCTGCCCGTATGGAGGAAGACGAAGGACAATGAAATGAAATGCTTCAATTATTCATTTGTAACCGAAAACTTCTAGAACAATTGGAATTCGAAGTGTTTTTGAGCTTGTATAAATATACATTTTGAAAATGGAACAAGGGATTTTTTCTTTTTGGCCGATTGTAATAGATACATTTTTTTGGTTGCCAGAATTAATACAAAGCAAATTCGAAGACTCAAGATTCCGTGAAGACTGAGTTATGTGTTTTTCTCTGTTATTTCATATCCATTTTCATTTCTCATATGTATCTTTTATGAATGATTAACTACAATTTAGTACAACATCTACTGTGGTTATCAACTGTTAAATCATCTAATCATTTACAACTTTTCCTCTGTATTGGCTATTAGCAAATACAAGACCTGCAATTTTTTTACATTTTTATATTTTATGCTTCGTCAAAGTTTTTCTTGCCTATTTTCTTCTTCTGTTACAGCGTGGGATTCTCCCTTGATTGGAGCCTCACATTGTTGACAGCTTAATGTTTTCTTACGTTATCATTCATGACTTTTCAAAGTTAACTCAGTTACGGGAAAAGGCCTTTGGATTTGTTATACTATTAATCCGGATCCGAGAAATCTTTCTTATATGATCTAAAGTCGAAACAACATTTTAAACATCAAACCCCTTTAAATTCTTGTTCCTTCATGACTGTGTCCGTCATAAGACAACCTAACATTCAACCCAGCCTATCAGATCAAACCAGCATATCTTTAAATCTCTTTGATACCATACTTAGGACTTCCATCACCCGGGTAGAACTCGAACGTTCATGGGCAGCCATTGAACATGATATAAGCATCCAGGAACATTTGGAAGCTAGACAAAGACAACTCAGAAATCAGCCATAGCTTCTCTTCCTAAAGTTTATTCTTTTCCTTTTTATCACTCACTCACTTTGAGATGCCTAGACTCTATACTTTATAGCCTTAAGTACAAACGCTGGAACAACGGTCCATTTAACCGTTAAAATAGATTGATGTTTTCTTTCATAAAAGAGAAATTATACTTCCAAAATAAACTTATCTTTATAAAAAAAAACATCAAAATTGAAAGATTTAACTTAAAAACACCATTATCCATATTTAAAGCCCCTACTTCAAAGTTTTCCACCTCCTAGATTGATCACCACATAAAGATTATGCATAACAAGATTGAACTCATATCTCATGAAAACATAGAATACAAAAGTTGCACATTTTGTGGTTAAATCACTCATCCATATATCCCAACAATATTCATCCATTTATCCCAACAATATTCTTCTCATCCAAGAAAAGGCAAACACTTGGGTAAAGTCGATATAATAGACTATAATATAATAGCGCCTTAAGAGGCTTATCGTTTGTTTGTTGAGTTGCCTCTTTCAAATGCTTGATGACCAAGCAATAGGAAAAAGAATGACACCACACAACAAATATCTCAATAAAAATAAACCCGTTGTTTCCATTCAAACAATTCCTTTCCAAACAACCTCAACGTGCCATGCCAATCATGGCTGCAACAATATTGGCAATAACTTGTAGAGGGATGACAAGCATCAACACCCTCTTATCCTTTTCTTGAAGATAAGGCCTTAATAAGGAACACCCAATGCCAATCAAGACAAATTAGGGTAAAAACCATAAAACCTTTGAAAATGAAAATATAAAAGCAACGACTTTACCATGGCTGCGCCTATTCTTTTGATAAAAGCCATGTTCTCTACTTCACATATCAAAATCAAAGCCTTTAAGCAGACTAATGCAAATATTAAAATGCACAGGTTGAAGTCAAAAGGGCTAATGTCTTATTTTTGTTCTTTTGTATCACTTCAAATGTGAAGAGTACTATAATAAGATTATTATCAACAATATATTTAATTTTCTATGGTTCTCATTGTTGTAAAACATGGAGCCATGCATTACTTGTGGTAACCAAAAACACTCATATTAATGGGTTAATTTCCTTCTTAATAGTGAGCTTATAGGCGACCTCTCTTACATGCATCTCTAACTGGCCTCTTCTGTGAAGCCAAATTCATGAAGAAGGCCTCTGTCTGTGAAGCCAAATTAATAAAAAAGGATTATATAGGGTGGGAATCTAAGTGGGATGTGAGAGTACGAAATTTCTACGAGAGAAGAGGGGATGATTCATCCTGATAATAGCATAATCTGGAACGTTTGCAACTACTCCATTGAGAAAATAGCTTTGTAAGAAACCCGTGCATCTCATCCTTGAATGAATCTTTGGATCATAAACCTCCTCAGTGAGCACACACTAATCATAAAGCAACCAGTGATCTAATACTATTTTCAAACAGTTGACCTGCAACCAAATAGGATCAATTTCACTTAACACCTTCCAAAGTTGGATCAATTTCAACAGCGCATTGGCAACCTCAGGGCCAGAGACGTGCCTTCTCAATGACAGTGGAATGCACTCATTTAGAATATGTACTCATTTACATAGAAATTAAATGGAGTATAGATTTCGGAGATTTTACATAAAATTTGATTTAATATTTAAAAATGAATCTATGAACCGTCCTAAGGGAAGTTTTGCAAAATTTAGCTCAACAAAATGATATGGTTATTTTGGGACTAAGATGCTAATTGTATATCTGGTTATTCTCTGTTTGCAACCTTGGTATGTAAATTCGGGACTCGTAGTTTTAAGTCTGTTTCTGCCTAGATGTTTAAAAAGAGACTCCTTCACCGTCTTTATCTGGTCGCAATCTGACTTGCTTTGGCTCATACCAAGTCTGGCAGCTAAATCAGGCAACATAGTTATGTGCAAAGATGATAACAGAACGCGATGGCAACATAGTTATTTGCAGCAATGCAGTGTATTACAATCTTTGTGTTCTATATTTTCTGTGAACGCAATTCCAATTCTTAAACATCGTCCAATAACCTCTCTGTCGGTGTTTCATTTATTCGATGTGATAGTTTAATGTATAAACTCTTTTACAATCACTATCATATTGCTTTGTTTACCTCTCTCTTTAATGCCGTCGTTATCAGATTTCATGTCACTGGTTTAAAGAATCCATGTTAACAACGAATTATCATGGGGATGGTTTTAAGAAGTATCATGTTTATCTAAACTTAAACTTTTAAGAATTTAATAAAGTAAAATAAAATAAACTAATCTCTTTGAAATAGATAAAAAAAAACATCTCAGTTTACAACCAAAAGATAAATACACCTATAAGATAAAATAGAAAAAACAACCTCACTATAAAGTTTTAATAATAAACGTTTATCTATCCGAAGTTCCCAGGTACATGAATATATAGAAAAGTAAACATACTGTGACATCATAAAGTATATATAGAAAAGTAAAAATACTGTGACATCATAAAGTAATTAATCAAATTAAGGGATAACCGATACGGCACGTATTGCTTTATTTGCAATTGTTTGTCAAACAGCTGCTTTGCTTTATGTAAGTGATTTTGAGTGGTTTTTAGATTTTGAAATCATTCAAATAATTAATACAAATCTTGCCCGTTATTTGCCAGTCTTTATCAAACTCAACCGTTGGGTGAGTGATTGTGAGAATCTGTATTACACGTAAGAATGATCTGATGCATATCAATATTTATTATATGAGGATTTCGAGGGGTTTTTTTACGGCGAACAATAAACGCCCTGTACTGCCCTCCCCTCCATTTTTTTACATGCATGTACATTGGATTGCGTATAATCTACGCGAATATATAAAGGTAAATCTAAATGAATCACTTTATCATAAAAATTGAATGAACTTTCGACCTAAATCATATAGTAATTTCTATTTTTTCAATATAAACTATTAAAGAAAAAGTTTTAATTAATTTTGTTTCTATCAATATTGCAAAGTTTTGGAAAACTTGATGCAATTATGTTTGAAAATAGTTTTGTTTTTGGAAAACTTTCATTTACAATTATTATTGGGAATATTTTCAAAATTTAATTTTTTTTTCCATATTTTCTTGTTAGAAATAGAGAAGTAATGTAGAACAATAAACTCCTTTTTTTTAATTTTCAATTTGAATAATAGTTAAATTTCATTTTAGAACAGTAAACAACACTGTTTGACACTTAGCGTAAAAACAATAAATTTCTGAGAGTGTAAATCCAACATTCTTTCTGATCTAAACTGAAGAAAATGTAGATCAGTATCTAGATCTAAACTAGATGCTGATATAGATCTCATACATGTCAAAACACAAACTGAAACTCTATGGATTTGATATACATCATATTTAGACGAGATTGGAACAGATCTCAAACATATTAAACATCAAGTTAAATAAAGAATTTGACCAATGAACAAAATAACAAATCACTTACCTTGAAGACTTACCATGAAGGAGATACAATCACACATCAGAGATGAGATGCCATTAGTGCTTATGCTAAAAAAAATCCAGGGTCATTGATCTACCATATAGGTTAGATCTCTTACCAAGAGATGAATGAACTTTCTTGCCATGAGGAGGAGAAATCACTTAAAAAACACCACACAGAAATTTATGTAATAAAACTCTTACACACACATAAATTTCAATGGCCCAAACCCTCATACAAAAATCTGTGGTTAAAACTCTCAAACCCTCACTCAAAAATCTGAGGTTAAACTCTCAAACCCTCACACACACAGGAGTAAAGTTACAGCAGCTTGGATAAGCCGCGACTCAAGGAGAAAGGGGCCGAACAATGCTGGAGGGAGAACGGCTCAGTGAGAGAGGTCGGATCTGCACTCACAGCTCAACAGACCTTCTTTTAAGAAGGTGACGACAACCTCACTCAGTTTTCAACAACAAGTGTTTCAACCTCAGCTCAACACCCTTACCACAGACTTAAAACAACAAAGTAGAATCTCCAATACACCAAGGGCTCAAGGACCTGTCAAAATACCAAAGGCCGAAATGGATTGTTGAAAGAGGAGGGCCGCAGCTTCAAGGAGGAGATCTAATATTGCAAAAGGAGGCCACAACACACAGAGGAGATCCGCTCCATTTTGAGAGATATAACACAAGAGTGTGTGAAAAGAGGAGGGGTTGGTCTCTTTTTATACACTAGGCTAGGGTTTAGGCTAGGGGTAATGGAAAAGATAATAATTAAAATGATATTAAAATTAACATATTTAATTACTATAAATATTAATTAAACATGTTATAAATTAAACATTTAATCAATACTTTCATATTGATCCTTAAAGAAAAAATACAAAACCCCCAAAATAAACACAAGCAGGGTTGAAGTGGGTTTGGCAAGGGTGATTGGGTGGCAATACTTGTCCATTCATTCTTAAAGTGACCCTATTTAATTTTATCATCATTGCATATGGGATACATCCCTCATGTGGTCATGCCTGCCTTCAAAGAGGGACATATACCGACAAACACCAGATCAAGGATCAGGTGGCCCCAGAATATCTCTGAGGTCTTATCCACCACGGTACAAGAACAAGGATCAACCCATGCCCCAGGCATGGGTACCTTGGACCATGTCCAGGGGCCTTAGACATATCTAGGGGCTTTAACTGCTTGGTCATAGACCAAGAACCCCAGTCATATACTGGGGGCCCTCTCAGGGGTCTTTACTGCTTCGTCCCAGACCAACAACTCCAGTCATATACTAGGGGCCCTCTAAGGGGTCTTTACTGCTTGGTCCCAGACCAAGAACCCAAATCATATACTGGGGGCCCTAACAAGGGTATTTTGTTGCTTGGTCCCAAACCAAGAACCCCAGTCATATACTGGGGGCCCTAACAATGGTCTTTTTCCATGGAACTGACTGTTTGGTCCCAGACCAAGTACCCCAGGAGTGCACTGGGGGCCCTAGATCTCGGCTAGGGTATTTGCCATCCTCCCGGAGAATGGCTCTTACAACTGCTACAAATTTAACACTCCCTCTCAACAAGAGAGGCATTCTCAGCTACACCAAGCTTGTCACGAAAGTATACAAACTTTGTCAGAGACAGTGGCTTGGTAAAAATATCTGTTGTTTGTTCTGCCGTCGGAACATACTGAATGCTGAGAACATTCTTTTGAACCATGTCCCAGACATAGTGATATCTCATCTCAATGTGTTCTGATCTGTCGTGAAACACTGGATTCTCGGTGAGCTTTATACAGCTCTAATTGTCATAGTGAATGACAGTGGGTTCAAGCTCTGACCCGAACAAGTCTGAGAGTAGCTTCCTAAGCCACACTTCTTTTCTGCTAGCAGCACTTGCAACAATGTATTTTGCTTCTGCAGTGCTTTGGGCTATGCAGCCTTGTTTCCTGCTGGACCAGGAAATCATTTCCGAACCCAATCCTGAAGCAATATCCGGAAGTGCTCTTCCAATTCACTGTATTGCCCATCCAAACTGAATCTGTAAAACCATGGAGCATTACACCTCCACAGGACGCATATCTCAGGATATGCTTCACAGTAACTATAAGTAAATGTTTCGGTTCACACATGAACTGGCTAAGAGCATTTACCGCATAACAGATGTCTGGTCTCGTATGTACGAGATAAATTAATGATCTGCCGATATAAGGTGGGATCTTTTGGATCTGAACCTGTGGCCTGATCTCGTAGTTTCTTTAGATTAGAGATCATTGGTGTGCTTATGGACTTGCAGTCCATCATGCCAAATCTGCGAAGCACATCAACAACATATTTACCCTGTGAGAGAAATATCTCTCATGATTCTGCCAAAACTCCAAGCTCAAAAAGTAATGTAAAAGATCCAAGTCTTTCATTCCAACTTTTGCTGAAGAGCTCCCTCTTAGTCTGAGCTATATAAAAAAAATTCATTTCCTGTAAGGAATAAATGAAGATTTTGGACAATCTTCATGTAAGGATAAACCCAAGACTCTGTCAATACTTTCATACTAAGCTCTCAGAGCTGTTATAATCCATGGGATTATTTCCCATGGATAGCCTCATGTTTAATTTCATTGTTTAAGAAGAAAATCTTAACATCTATCAGATGAAGTGTCCAAAACAAAAATTGCGACAAAAAATTCTGATGGAAGTAAGGATCTTGTCATAGATAATCATTTCTTTCACGAGTCACAAATATACCCTCAATACAACCATTTGTTGTAGGCTTTATCTTATAAGGCCATTGGAGGTTACCACTGATTTGTTACGAGGTCTTTGAAACACTGACTATACATCATTCTTTTCTATCACAACATCTTCCCACATTTCAAATGTGGAGGGTTCTGACTCAATCACAAGATTCAATTTTATCTATAGGGCCAGAGTACTTATATGGTTTTTTCTTTCTTCGAAAGTGTCCTTCGGTGCTGAAAGCTTTACTGCTTCCTTTAGTATTTCTCGGCACCAGGTTGGTTTCATTTCAATAAAAAATTTCTTTAAAAAGAAACCGATAGTATCCCTTGATTATGCTAAGATGCCATTTCTGTTGTAGGTCAAGGACTAACTCATATGCAAGGACTGCTCCCTCTAAGTCTTATAAAATGGCTGCCTCTCTGTCATATGTAAATTGGCTCCCTCTAAACCTATGCGAACTCTTGACTATTATCTGGTGTCAATCGTTTCAAGATGTTCTTAGTGCCAGTACAAGTTTCAATATGAAAAGCTGAGTCAGACTTCTGAGTTCCTGTGCCAAGGATAATGACTCAATTACAATGAGAAGAGATATCTGTAGGGTTCTCAAAACAAAAAATTACCCCAGCTACCTGAATAATTTTTTGGACTCTTTAACCAAGGAAATAACCTAGGGTTATATGTTGTCTTTCATATCAGAGATAAAAGACCAACAGGCAACTAGGTTTCAAACCAGGGAGAAAAGACTTAGCTCACATCAAAAATAAGTATGTGCTGAGATCACAGCTTCCTTGGTCATATAACAAAAGTACACATGAGATTCTGACAGCATTCCATTGAGACATGGATACATAAAGATGACAGGAAAGTAATCATACCTCTCTTGTTGAAAGTAAATGGAGTATCCATGAACTTGTTTAGATCAAAGACATACTTGTATTTTGCAGCCAGTTACCAACTCAAGCTATCTAAGACATCTTTTGTGTATGCAGATGTTTGATACAGATATGTTAGTTCAAGTAATTTCATATGTTTAAGAGAATATCCCATTGTCCTGTGGATAAAATATTATTCATCCATATGCAATGAGTTAACAGTACGCTTAAAGAAAGAGGCCAAAAACTGCATTGTCCCAAGTTATGTTCTTACAAAAGTCAGCCCTCACAAGGTTGCACCACTCAAAGTATTGTGATTAACTTCTGTGTACTCTTTATAGAATATAAGGATGCATAAGGTGTTGTCAAATTTCTTTACCAGTGATTTTGTTAATGCCACTGTAATTTATCAAAGGCTTGTTAAAAAAAACACTAATAACTCACCAAGCATCAATAACATTAGAGAAGCTGAAACCTATCTCTTTTGATCTTCAAGATGATGGTTACAATCCTATATCAGATCTTCAATTAACTCGGCCTAGCTTAGAAAAGGGGTTATTGAAGGTAAGAGTTATCATTTAAAATTTCAGTCAAACCTCCTAACAAGGGAACTCACCCAACTAGCATTGTTCACTCTACCAAAGATCCAAACTTGCATCTCACAAGTGTACAAGACAAAAGACAAAAAATCTTTCACTATCCTCTCCATATCAACCAGTTCAAATAAAAAGTGTAAAGGATATCTTCTTGTCATAGAAGTAGTCCCAGCAAGAAGAGGTGAAAAAGGGCTTTGATAAAGCAGAGTCAAAGAGGCTTAAACCAAAAAGGAGTTGGAGAAGGACTACTTTGATAATTAGAGAAGTCAAGCATATGAAAGGCTAATCATAGTAGAGTGTTAGTATGAACGTGCATGTTACAGTGCCATGCATCAAAATTGACAACCTAGCATTGTGACAAGGATGTGCTTATATCTTGTTGTGCACTTTCCAACCTTTTGACCCAAATCAGAATACACATAAACTATCATGCTAAATATGCATGCACTTTTGATCATAGCCATAGTCATAGCCACAGTCATTCAAATCTTCAATCAGATCTCACTTGATAAAAGATGTAGAGATAACGGCCTTAAAAAACTTTCCAAATCTGTTAGTGACTCAAAGGTTTAGCTCTGCAGAAACAATTTCCAAGGAGTATCATCTGTTGGCAAGGATATATGCTAGAAGAAGTCTCTAGAGAGATTGAACTTTCTTATGTTCAATCTGTTCTAGTCATGACAATAATTTAAGTTCCTTTCCAAAGCATAAATGAGTGCTTAAATAATTAACTTTTTCCAAGAGGTTACAGGTCTAAAAGGACTGCTAAGGGGGGGTGAAGGTATTTGCTCACCTTGTAGCTTATCAGGATGGAAACCTTGTTCCCTTTCTCAAATCTTCTGATCTGCAAAACAAATTCTCAAAGTAGGATCTACGTAGGCTCAAGTCTTCACACTTTTGAGCTCCTCACGCCCTTAGCTCTGATTCCATGTTAGAAATAGAGAAGTAATGCAGAACAATAAACTCCTTTTTTTTTAATTTTCAGTTTGAATAACAACTAAATCTCATTTTAGAACAGTAAACAACACTGCTTGACACTTAGCATAAAAACAACAAATTTTTGAGAGTGTAAATCCAACATTCTTTCTTATCTAAACCGAAGAAAATGTAGATCAGTATCTAGATCTAAAGTAGATGCTGATATAGATCTCATACATGTCAAAACACAAACTGAAACTCTATGGATTTGATATACATCAGATTTAGATGAGATTGGAATAGATCTCAAACATATTAAACATCCAGTTAAATAAAGAATTTGACCAATGAACAAAATAACAAATCACTTACCTTGAAGACTTACCATGAAGGAGATACAATCACACATCAGAGATGAGATGCCATTAGTGCTTATGCTCAGAAAAATCTAGGGTCGTTGATCTACCATACAGGTTAGATCTCTTACCAAGAGATGAATGAACTTTCTTGCCATCAGGAGGAGAAATCACTTAAAAAACACCACATAGAAATTTCTGTAATAGAACTCTTACACACAGAGAAATTTCAATGGCCCAAACCCTCATACAAAAATCTATGGTTAAAAATCTCAAACCCTCACTCAAAAATATGAGGTTAAACTCTCAAACCCTCACACACACAGGAGTAAAGTTACAACAGCTTGGATAGGCCGCGACTCAAGGAGAAAGGGGCCGAACAGTGCTGGAGGGAGAACGACTCAGTGAGAGAGGCCAGATCTGCACTCACGGCTCAACAGACCTGCTTTTAAGAAGGTGACAACAACCTCACTCAGTTTTCAATAGCAGGTGTTTCAACCTCAGCTCAACACCCTTACCATAGACTTAAAACAACAAAGTAGAATCTCCAATACACCAAGGGCTCAAGGACCTATCAAAATACCAAAGGCTGAAATGGACTGTTGAAAGAGGAGGGTCGTAGCTTCAAGGAGAAGATCTACTGTTGCAAAAGGAGGCCACAACACACAAGAGGAGATCCGCTCCATTTTGAGAGATATAGCACAAGAGTGTGTGAAAAGAGGAGGGGTAGGTCTCTTTTTATACATTAGGCTAGGGTTTAAGCTAGGGGTAATGGAAAAGATAATAATTAAAATGATATTAAAATTAACAGATTTAATTAATATAAATATTAATTAAACATGTTATAAATTAAACATTTAATTAATACTTTCATTTTGACCCTTAAAGAAAAAATACAAAATCCCCAAAATAAACACAAGCAGGGCTAAAGTGGGTTTTGCAAGGGTGACTGGGTGGCTATACTTGTCCATTCATTCTCAAAGTGACCCTATTTAATTTTATCATCATTGCATATGGGATACATCCCTCATGTGGTCATGCCTGCCTTCAAAGAGGGACATATACCGACAAACACCAGATCAAGGATTAGGTGGCCCCAGAATATCTCTGAGGTCTTATCCACCAAGGTACAAGACCAAGGATCAACCCATGCCACAGGAATGGGTACCCTGGACCATGTCCAAGGGCCCTAGACATATCTAGGGGTTTTAACTGCTTGGTCTCAGACCAAGAACCCCAGTCATATACTGGGGGCCCTCTCAGGGGCCTTTACTGCTTGGTCCCAGACCAAGAACTTCAGTCATATACTGGGGGCCCTCTCAGGGGTCTTTACTGCTTGGTCCTAGACCAAGAACCCAAATCATATACCTGGGGCCCTAACAAGGGTCTTTTGTTTCTTGGTCCCAAACCAAGAACCCCAGTCATATACTGGGGGCCCTAACAAGGGTCTTTTTCCATGTCACTGACTGTTTGGTCCCAGACCAAGTACCCCAAGAGTGCACTGGGGGGCCTAGATCTTAGCTAGGGTCTTTTCCATCCTCCCAGAGAATGGCTCTTACATCTGTTACAAATTTAACACTCCCTCTCAGCAAGAGAGGCATTCTCAGCTACACCAAGCTTGTCATGAAAGTATACAAACTTTTTCGAAGACAGTGGCTTGGTAAAAATATCTGTTGTTTGTTCTGTCGTCGGAACATACTGAATGCTGAGAACGTTCTTCTAAACCATGTACCGGACATAGTGATATCTCATCTCAATGTATTTTGATCTGTCGTGAAACACTAGATTCTCGGTGAGCTTTATACAACTCTGATTGCCATAGTGAATGACTGTGGGTTCAATCTCTGAACTGAACAAGTATGAGAGTAACTTCCTAAGCCACACTGTTTCTTTGCTAGCAACACTTGCAACAATGTATTTTGCTTCTGCAATGCTTTGGGCTATGTAGCCATGTTTCCTGTTGGACCAGGAAATCATTTCTGAACCCAATCTTGAAGAAATATCCAAAAGTGCTCTTCCGATTCACTATATTGCCCATCCAAACTAAATCTATAAAACCATGGAGCATTACACCTCCACAGGACGCATATCTCAGGATATGCTTCACAATAACTATAAGTAAATGTTTTGATTCACACATGAACTTGCTGAGAGCATTTACTGCATAACAGATTTCTGGTCTTGTATGTATGAGATAAATCAATGATCTGTCGATATAAGGTGGGATCTTCTGGATATGAACCTGTGGTATGATCTCGTAGTTTCTTTAGATTAGAGATCATTGGTGTGCTCATGGACTTGCAGTCCATCATGCCAAATCTGCGAAGCACATCAACAACATATTTACCTTGTGAGAGAAATATCTCTCCTGATTCTGCCAAAACTCCAAGCTCAGAAAGTAATGTAAAAGATCCAAGTCTTTCATTCCAACTTCTGCTGAAGAGCTCCCTCTTAGTATGAGCTATATAAAAAAAATTTCTTTCCTGTAAGGAATAGATGAAGATTTTGGGCAATCTTCATGTAAGGATGAACCCAAGACTCTGTCAATGCTTTCATACTAAGCTCTCAGAGATGTTATAATCCATGGGATTCTTTCCCATGGATAGCCTCATGTATAACTTCACTGTTTAAGAAGAGAATCTTAACATCTATCAGATGAAGTGTCCAAAACAAAAATTGCGACCAAAAAATCCTGATGGAAGTAAGGATCTTGTCATAGATAATCCCTTCTTTAACGGGTCACAAATATACCCTCAATACAACCATCTGTTGTAGGCTTTATCTTATAAGGCCATTGGAGATTACCATTGATTTGTTACGAGGTCTTTGAAACACTGACCATACATCATTCTTTTCTATCACAACATCTTCCCACATTTCAAATGTGGAGGGTTCTGACTCAATCACAAGATTCAATTTTATCTATAGGGCCAGAGTACTTATCTGGTTTCTGCTTTCTTTGAAAGTGCCCTTAGGTGTTGAAAGATTTACTGCTTCCTTTAGTATTTCTCGGCACTAGGTTGGTTTCCGTTTAATAAAAAATTTCTTTAAAAAGAAACCAATAGTATCCCTTGATTCTGCTAAGCTGTCATTTCTGTTCTAGGTCAAGGACTAACTCAAATGCATGGATTGCTCCCTCTGAGTCTTATAAAATGTCTGCCTCTCTGTCATATGTAAATTGGCTCCCTCTAAACCTATACAAACTCTTGACTCTGATCTGGTGTCAATCTTTTCAAGATGTTCTTGGTGCCAGTACAAGTTTCAATATGAAAAGCTGAGTCAGACTTCTGAGTTCCTGCGCCAAGGATAATGACTCAATTACAATGAAAAGAGATATCTGTAGGGTTCTCAAAACGAAAAATTACCCCAACTACCAAAATAATTTGTTGGACTCTTTAACCAAGGAAATAACCCAGGTTTATATATTATCTTTCATATCAGAGATAAAAGACCAACAGACAGTTAGGTTTCCAACCAGGGAGAAAAGACTTAGCTCACATCAAAAATAAGTATGTGCTGAGATCACAGCTTCCTTGGTCATATAACAAAAGTACACATGAGATTCTGATAGCATTCCATTGAGACATGGATACATAAAGATGACAGGAAAGTAATCATACCTCTCTTGTTGAAAGTAAATGGAGTATCCATGAACTTGTTTAGATCGAAGACATGCTTGTATTTTGCAGCCAGTTACCAACTCAAGCTATCTAAGAAGCTATCTAAGACATCTTCTGTGTATGGAGATGTTTGATACAGATATGTTAGTTCAAGTAATTTCATATCCTTAAGAGAATATCCCATTGTCCTGTGGATAAAACATTATTCATCCATATGCAATGAGTTAACAATACGTCTTAAAGAAAGAGGCCAAAAACTGCATTGTCCCAAGTTATGTTCTTACAAAAGTCAGCCCTCACAAGGTTGCACCACTCAAAGTATTGTGGTTAACTTCTGTGTACTCTTTACGGAATATAAGGATGCATAAGGTGTTGTGATATTTCTTTACCAGTGATTCTATTAATGCCACTGTAATTTATCAAAGGCTTATTAAAAAAAAACACTAATAACTCACCAAGCATCAATAACATTAGAGAAGCTGAAACCTATCTCTTGTGATCTTCAAGATGATGGTTACAATCATGTATCATATCTTCAATTAACTCGGCCTAGCTTAGAAAAGGGGTTACTGAAGGTAAGAGTTATCATTTAAAATTTCAGTCAAACCTCCTAACAAGGGAACTCACCCAACTAGCATTGTTCACTCTACCAAAGATACAAAATTGCATCTCACAAGTGTACAAGACAAAAGACAAAAAATCTTTCACTATCCTCTCCATGTCAATCAGTTCAAATAAAAGGTGTAAAGGATATCTTCTTGTCATA
>ML781352.1:282861-307079 GCA_009831015.1 Picea engelmannii | reverse complement strand
GAATGTTTTTAGAATCAATGCAAACATGAAGGAATGCCCATAGCTAAGTAGTCATATAGTATTATATGGAGTTGGATAGCAAGTCACTTGTTATTTCTAGTTAGAGAGCTCGGAGCTTGATATGTGCTATTAAATCTATTTGAAGTAAATTTGGAACTCACTAGACTTGTGGGTTCATTGATTGACAGTTTTTTATGCAAATTTGAGTAAGAAGAGCACTTCCTTAAATAAGATGTATCACAGTTAGCTTAGTGCTTGAAAATATGAGACAAAGAAGGAGGACATATATGCATGTTCAGTGTATTAAATTTCAAAGACTAATTTTTCAAATAGAACTTATTTTATTAATGACGAGAGGGCCCCATTAGACCAACTCCATGTCAATTAGCCTAAAATTTGCATCAAAGTATTAAGAAAAATATATTTCATGGAACCTTTAGTTTTTGTACTCATCGTAGGCAAGACTTACTAGTGCTTTCTTTTCTTTCTCTTATATACTTTATTTTCCTTTTCGAATGGAAATAAGCCATGCTCCATCACCCCGAATGTAGATTCAAATGATAAAATATGCATTTGTCCTTAAATACACCAATATAGATACAATACATAGTAAACATATAGTTAGTGATTTGAAAAGACTAGAGAATTCATATCCTATATGTTGGGACAGGTGTGTCATACACCTTGCAATTATGTAGTAGAGTGAATATTTGCAGTTCTCTATTTGACTAGAGAATACTTGCAGTGCTATGGTTGAGCAGAGAATTCTTGTAGTGTTGCAGTAAAGCAGAGAATTCCCGCAATGTGGTAATATAGCAAAGAATACTTGCAGTCAAGGAACCAAAATTAGGTGGGTACAAATTTTGATTGAGCAATTTTTTTGTGTTGTAGTGCTTTATTGTAATGTTCCCCACCACTAAACTTGAAAATTTAAAATTATTTGATACCCATTTAAATTATATGCAAATAGAAATATAAAGATGTATTCGGCTGGCATAAATATCTATAGTCATGAATGCAATTCCATTTAAATGTACATAACAACAAACTTATTTATGTGCAACATGATAAAATGTCCATGCATCTAACAACACTTTTAAAACATGAAAACAACAATTAACATTCACACAACATCATATAAATTCTTAAAAACTCAGAGTAAACACACAACAATTAAAACCCAAAATAAAAACAATGAGACATAGATAAATCACTTATCTTTTTAACCAAATGTGCAATTGGCTGCAGGGGACGAACATTCCACCCAACCACAGATTTTTTTCTCTAGATCCTAACAACAAATCACCCCCGATCTAGGGCTACGAATCCACAAGAAAGGGGTGTCTCTCCACTGTCTACTCACAATCCAATTTTACCCACAACAAACTAGTTTTTTCTACAACTATCCCAATCCTCTATCTCTCTTCCCTTCAACCTACATAGCCTAAGAAATGGGATATCCTTCATTGTACATAGTCCCTCAAGGCTTCCCACTTCCATCCAGGGATCCAACACATATTGGATAGGAATCTCTCTTGCCAGGGACTCCAAGGATGTGAGTTGTAAGAGGAAAACTCATGAAGCAATAGCTCACTGCTTCTAGGGAAAACTCTCACTCAAAAATTTCACTCTATAAGTCTAACAACTTCCTTCTTCATGCATTTGCATCTCGAAACAACTACCACACATGCCCACTATGGCTGCCTCCAAGCTCTAGCACTTTGCACTCCCTTTCTGTCTCAAAAACCCGTTATAAAAAATCCTCTCTTTTCCCATACAAAATTATTTTTCTCCCATCCATGTTGATTCTCCCAATTCCCAAGGATGATTATTCGCATCCCCATGCTCTCATTAACTATGTGAAGTGTCTTTTCACACCCACCCTCTTACATGTGTTTAATGATTGGCTTTGGGAACACTCAAACAGAAAATAAAAGGTTTATACACAATGATAATTTTAGGAAGTGGGTTGAAATTAATAGACATGGGTAATTCCCCCTTGGACCCCCTCTAAGACATTCTCTTAGACTCTCCCCTCTCTTATGGAAACTTATCCCCGTCCATTTGCATCCAACGATACATTTATTTTATTATTCTCGATATATAATGTTTACATATTACATAGTTGGGCATGTTATCGCACAAATTGTAGGATGGGCAAATCCCGACCCAATCTACAATATGGAGAGAACTTTCGGAATACCTACCCACTATCACCTTAGATAGGTACTCCCCTCACTTTAGTGAGGGAGAAATCCTACACAAGGGGGGTATCTCGGGTGACCCTCGGGGTAAATGAGATGGAAAGTGGAGTAATGGAAGGTGATGCCCCTATAGGTCAAGATAAGAAATGGAGGATGGCTTGGAAATGAGTCTTGGTGATGGTAAATGGTTGCCATAGACTTGAGTACCTGCAGAAGAGAATTGTACATGCCCGAGACAAGAGAAAAGACAAATATACAAGCCCAATATTCAAATGGACAAGCAAGTGAAGCTTATTGTCCTATGTAGCAGCAATAAACAATGATATAAATCAATGAGTAAATGGTAATAAAAGATGCTAAATATGTCACTGAATGTCAAGTAAAGATGCAAGAGATTAAGCTAGCATTGACTAGTATAACACAAGTAAGATAAAACAAGACTTCAGTGATAAAGTGAGACTATTAAGTAATGTTATTGAAGAGATATTATGATAGACTTATGGTTGTAGAAAAATATCGCTACAACGGCAAAATCTACCCCAAGAAATCAACAAACAACTTGCCCAACAATTAGCCAATATCAAGTAGATTATCAATGACAACTTGCAAGCAAATTCTTATGGTAGATCAGTGAGTAAAGTAAGGGTTTAATAGTGTTTTGTTGCAACCCTAATGGTTGTAGCACAAAATTATTACAACATCAAGAATTACTTGGCCAAAGATGATGCCCTAGAGGCTCAAAGAGGCTAATAACATATAGAATTGAGTCCACTTCAAACTATTTGAATATCTCGTAAAATCACACTTTCCAATGCAATTAATTTATTTCTCCAATGTAATTTTCAAATTAGTGCTTTGTATCTATTGGGTAAATGGAGTCCTGGATGTGAGAGTTAGAACTACAATATCTCTAGGGGTGTAGGCCCTTCTACTCCCTAGAGCATGCAAAACCAATTAAGGTAAGGCTAGGAGGGTGTAAGCCCTTTTACTCCTCCTAGAAACCTTGTAAAAAATGGATTACAACTAGCAAATCAGATGAACCTTGGTGGAGGGTGTATGCCCTTATACTCCTCCAGGGGTTTAGGTCAAGAATATCAATGAAACTAGAATAAAATACCAACAAAATGCATAAATTTCCTTCCCAAATCCACAAAATAGCATGAACAAACCCTAGGTTACTAAGCAATATCCATCCAAAGAAATAGATCAAGCCTCCAAGAGGTGGGCACCACCTTAGCTCCACATGAATATACCAAGAGAAACACCAAAAGATAGTTGCACAAGAGAGATATAATCCAAATTTCCCAAGTAGGGCGCAAATTTCATTCAAGTAGTCTTCTCTTATGAGAGAGTTACGATAAAGATGAAAATAATTCGATCCTTATTTATACAAAACCTGTAAAAGTTGTTTTTCCACATAGAATTAGGGTAAACCACAAAGTAAGTAGGCCAACCTCCTTTACTTTGCCCCTTTACAAAATAAATTTAAGTTTTCACATGAAGAAACCATAAAAACATGATGTCATATCCCTAAAGGGTGATGTTTTAGCAATTTAATGAAGTCGTTGGGGTTGTAGGAGAAAGTGTTAGGCCTACAAAGGCCATGTGTCCTCAAACCAAGTGTCTCCTCCACAATGCAAGGGGTCCTCCCATCCAAAAGTTACAAGTGTCCATCAACCACCACATGTCCTAGCCCCAAAATAAGACGTCAAGCCTAGAAAAGTTGCACAAGAGCTCCCATGCAAGTCGTTGGGCTGGAAGAGGGCTAGGTATCATTGTTCAAGGTGTCCTCTCTTGTCTCCAAAGGCAACACCCATAATCCAGATGGTCCCAAGGTTTGGGTCATGGCATCCAACCTGTGGGCTTCCCTCCCCAATGAAGGCCCAAGTTGGGCTTGTTCCTCCAAAGCATCCATCAACAAGGGCCTACAAAGACAAACAAGTGTGCTCTCTAAGGATCTCAAGTCAAAGCACCATGGCAAGTAAAACCAAATTTAATACAAGATCCACCTAAACATGTGCATCAAAACTACCTTATCAAATTAAACAAGTGCTCAAAGACCCTATGAAATTTGTCAAGTTTAGGTATGGGAGGGTTGAAAAGGTGACCTATTGGGTAAATCATTCCTTGGGTCAAGGAGTGTTTCCTAAGTGGACCCTCTCTAAGTCATGTCGAGAAGATGAAGTGGATGGGGGGTAAGACTTTTGGGCATGGGGTTCATGACATACAAGGGTTCGTATTGTCTCATTTATGATACTCCCAATGGGTAACATAAAACTTGGGGGGAAGTACCATAGTGTCACTTGAAGGGAAAGGTACACAGAGTGTTATAGGGGTAAATAAAAGCTTGTAACACACTTGTGTGGATTCCTCAACAAGTGGGACATTTTTATTTATGTGTATTTGTTTTTGCAGGTCTTTAATCTTTTAGGAGAAATTTTTCATTGTTATCAAGACCTCTTTGGGCGAGCATCTGCAATGTTATAGTTTGACATTTATTTTTTCCCAGCTACATTCCCTTTAGGCCTTTGATCCAGATTATTTTCGGCACGAAATGAGAGCAAAGATACAATAAAGAAATGTACAGAGATATATCAGATATCCAATAATATAACATAAATATATCAGAGATGCAACCATAAACATAGAGATACAGTAAAACACAATTTCTATTAATGAGCGAAATGCACAAAATTGTAGAAATACAGAGTAAAAGACTCGTTAGAATTGTGGCAGCTTATCTCTGAGAAAAGATGTGACGGCTACTCACATTCGCAAGAAGATTATTACAATGAGGCTCTAAAGGCATTTTTAACATAAAGAAAATCCAAAACGCTAACCCCGGAAGATGAAAAAACAACAGTTTTGTGGACCCCATTTTGGGTAGTTTGGTGTATCAACTTCTCGGGGGTGTAACTTTGGCATACAATCTTCGTTTGGGGCGCACGATAGCTCGTTGGAAAGGTATTGTTGAGGAGATTCATTTTGGGAGATAAATTAGAGTATTTCACTATCATTGAGGTGCTCTATCTCGAAAAAAAATGCCATTTAGGCCCTCAAAATGGCCCCGAAAGTTTAGGAACCGGAAAATTGCTAAAAATAGTAAGTTGTCATAAGACTATTTTGAGCTAGTTGTAATAGGTGGGTGGCCATCGATATCCACCTAGATCAATCCTCCCTCCTTAGGAAGAAATGATCTTCATTGTGTTGAGTGCCAGGGGGAGAGGGAAAAGTGTTTGTTGAATTTGCATCTTGATGAGTTGCTTGCCTTGCTAAAGAATTTGCGCTTAGCTTGTTGAAGGCTATCACGAACCTATGGCTGGAAGGGTTGGACCTTTTTAACCAGTTTGGCTACATGAGATGATTGTGTGTAGAAGGAATCATTGCGCTTTGCTTCAATATTGTCGACCTGCTTCTGCTGGACAGAAGGTGTGTTGGGCTCCAGTTTTGTCATATTTTTCGCCATACAAATACACTCATCATTACACCTTCTCCCTGCATTTCATCCATAATATATCCCTAATTACACCATAAACCTACATTATCTCATGTTATTCATCATATGTGGTTAATACATAATTTTCCATACTTTTAGTAATTAAAAGGATGATTATACAATAGTTTTGTTGATGATGGTTTAATCCCATGTTTCTATGTCCAAACAATATGTTCCCGCACTGGAAGTCATCCGATACCCACACTAGAGGTCATCTGGTACTCACACTCCAAGTCATCTGGTACCAGAAGGTTCTACAATCAACCGGTACCTGCAGAGTCATCCGATATCCACACTCCATGTCATATGGTACCCACACTCCATGTCATCCAGTACTCAGCTCGTTCAGTACCAATTATGCGCTCGTCCGGTACCAATGTTGTGCTCGTCCGGTACTAGTATCAACAATCGTCCGGTACTAGAAATAGATTGAAAATTTGAAATGCTTCTAGAAGAAAATCGGGGACATGGATTTTGTCTAGAATGATGCCTACATGTGGATATGTGAGTAAGAATTCACCCCGCTCGCACATGTGGACCTCCAGCTCATGGAGAATGATTCTGCAAAAATTAGCAAAAATCTCAAACTGCCAACTTGCGCCTCGATTTTCGTGCATATGGTATAAGATCTAGAATTTCTACGATATGTGTTTTTTCTAGAATGTGAAAAATTAAGTATAACGTGGGTAGGTTTTCAAAATGCGAATTAGGTTGGAATATATGGGTGGATCCCTAACTCGAATCTACCCAAATTACAATAAAACCCAGATTTTTGGGATTTGTGCCTAAAAATGTAAAATTTGAAATATGAGGATTGGGATTCATTCTCATCCACTCCTCAATGATTTTTCATGTATAAATAAGCCTCATAGGGCTATCAGAAAGGCTAATTATCATTATGGGAATTCTTTTGTAATGGATGTTAGGGTGTCATCATGACAATGCCAAGTCTCTCGTGACTGTAAGAGACTTGTAATTTTCTGAATTTGATGAAATGAAAGAGATGTTGTTCATGTGCATGGTTCCAAGAATTTGAGTGATATGATTGTCTTCAAGCAACACTCACCTCCTGGGAAGGGCCCCTCAATGTGGGTAAGTGTTGCTATATTATATTTGCTTGGTATATTAACATTGCATTGTGTGTTTATTTCATTACAAGTCAATTTTAGTTTTGTTATCATTTGAGTTAAAGTTTTGTTATTTTTTTATTTTATGTTGTTCCATTAGATGGATGAATTTAGACTCATATCACATTTCTCAATTGAGTACATTATTACACTTCTTAATCTTTGAGTTTAGTATGTACTCCTTCCATTACTTCTGCATGCTTATATTTTTGCATATCCTTTCAATGCTCTGTTTCTGTGCTTAATTAATTGTGGACAATGTTCCCTCGCTTCCATGCTTCACCCCCATCTATTTAATCATTCAAACCGCCCTTTGCATATATCATTTTCCACCATTGATTTGCCATCCTACTCACACATCGAAACCTACTATTCAATTCACACATCCATTCACCTATTCTACGTTGTCCCAAACAGTGTAAAACAGAGTTGTTCCATTTGTTATATATAACCTTTCTCTTCTATATTCACCTCATCTTTCCTCACACGATTTTCTCCTTAGTTGTCAATTTGATTATACATTACAATCAGTTAATTACAAGAGTAGATCATTGCCATCTCTCCCTCATTTTATGTGTATTAGTTATTGAGTTTAAATGTTGCCTTCATATCTCAATTACATAGAAAACCACTTCATTTTCTCATATTCATTGTTTTCCTTTCCATCCCTTTCTTTTTCCTTTACTTTATTGATGTATTCATTTGATGAGTGGTTCTGAGTTTAGGATGTGTGATTTTACATTTGCTTAATATTCCTACAGTTTAAGTTTGGATTGCTTTAAGAATTATTTATGTTCTTAGTCAATTTTGTTTTTGCATTTTTTTGTACTAGTCTACACTTATTTCCACACTAATTTCCTCTCTTGTTTTTGTTATTGATGAATGTTTTTGTTATCATTTTGTAGGATAGAATTTAATATTCCCATTTTAGGATAGATCTTTGCAATAAACTGTTGATCACATAGTTTTGTTTAAGTATTTCATTTTGTTTGGATTCTTATTGCAAGCTTGTAGCTTCAAACACCAACTGTCAGATTAGAGGTCTAACTCGTGAGATATGGCCTTCCCACGTTGGAATTCATCCCAAGGTGTTAGTTTATTTCCTTTCATTTGAATTCATTTTCATTTGCTTGTTTATTTTATTGCATTTAAGTGTGGATCCACTACAGGAAATAATCATTGAAGGACAAAAAACTTAAGTAAGCTACTCATGATTAATCACACGAACATCACCTTGAGTGCATGGAAGACTATGATCTAAGACTTTATAGCACTAAGTTATTCCTATGTCCCAGTGATGAATCCTTACTGTTAATTTCCTGCAGTGTGCGTTTGAAGATTGTTTTGTTGGCTTTAGATTAGGCTAGACTAGGCTCCAATCTTGCATTTCCTGTGCTTGCACCTCGAAGCTTGCGAGCCCTGGTTGATAATTTAATGTTGGGAATTAATAGTGCATACATTTATCCCAACAAGGTGATTGCAGCGAGGCTGCAGTGGTTGCAGTGTTCTATTGTTCACCTTTTGAACATATTGTGAAGAAGCTGAATTTTGTAGTATGATATACTACCTTGCGACACTATTTAGGTGGGACAATAGTTGGAACTACCTCTGGTATCTTGTAGAGATGACTCCCCTAGAGTAACAATGACACTACGGGATTGAGACTCATAAATAGCATGGCTCTTCCACATATATGGTTGGACCAACAAAACACCACATACATCCAGTGGGGAAACATCACATAATACCGCATACTTGAAGGGATAGATTCCGTATGAAAATCGGTACTACTAGCTGACACTGAGGTCTCGTCCTTGGCGAAGCCACCTGATGTTGTATGGTTGCGGGTGTGGTGTTGTCGACAATCCCAACTATTTGACGAACTCTGCTGAGATGAAGTCCTTTTGGCTTCCGCTATCAATAATAAAATGCAGTGGGGTCCCCTTCACCCACTTTTGTGAATGAAAAATGCGCTCCACCTCTTCAGGATCCGTTGGTTCTTCTGGTTGAATTGTTGTAGTCGCGACAATAGTAGTGGGGTCTACGTCGATGATCTATCTTTTTTCATTATTTTCTGGATCATATTATGAATCAAGGTTCATCTCCTTGTCTTTGATCTCAACCACCAATGACTGTTTTGAGCGACATTCATCGATGTTGTGCCAAGGGATTTTGTGGAAGTCGTACCACTTTCTAGTGTCCTTCTTCATCTTTCTGTGACCCTTATTTTTCTGTGGCTTGGACTGGTTTTTGGGAGGTTTTTCTTTAGGTTCGTCTTTATCATACTTTGGTTGTTGCATATTTGCAGACATGAATTCTCGTTTGTTCTGGTGCCTAAATTTCTGCTCGATTTTGACATCATATTGATAGGCATCTCCTAGCGATGAGATGTCCAGAAACTCCATTTTAGTTTGGATTTACCTATGTAGAGCCCCAAAATATTTTAGAACCAAATGTCACTCAAAATCTTTGATACCCAGCTTGGTGCACAAAGTATGAAAGGTATTTGTGAAATTTGGCACTTCTTGGCCCCTCTCTTGATGCAACGTGGTCCATCTCATGTACTGGTCATCATAGTTACCAACTGGGTAATATTGTTCCTTGACCGCATCCACAAAAAAATCGAAAGTGGGATCAGCCCCATATATTCCAGACTCCTCTATGGAACTTTTCTCCTGTTAGACAGTTGGCTTAGGTTGATGGAAAGTTGGTATGGATTGTTGGTTGTCATTGATTTCAACCATTGGAGAGTAATATTGTAGATTGATGTCAACCCTTGGAGAAAGTCTGGTAGCTAATTCCGATAGCACAAAGGTTTGGGTAATGGATCCACGTTTGTTTCATGTATAATCGTATGAGTTTTAATATATTTGAAGGTAATACTATTCTATATGGATATTACATTTCTGGTGGTATGTGGAACGTCACATAACTCCTCGCGGTTAGAGATTTATGACCATGAGAAGTTGGAGAACCCAAGTTTGGGTAATGGACCCAAGTTTGTTTGAGGGATAATGGTATGAGTTTTGATATATTTGTAGGCACAAATATTCTATATGGATAGGACGTTTCATGCCATTTCCAGTGGTATGTGGAACGTCACATAAATCCTCACGGTTAGAGAGTTATTGCCATGTGAAGTTGGAGAACCCTCATGAGTCATCTAGAAGCCCCAAAAGGTCAAAGTAGTCAAAGTGGTTTAAGATTTTTTAGACGGTAAATAATAAAGTGAAGTGATGAGTGTACTATAATTCAAAGTGAATACAAAATAAATTATTTAAATAATAAATTTAATGGAGAAATTAGAAGTGGGTTAACCCTAAAATAAGGAAAGTGGGTTAAGATGGTGAAAAGGTAACCCCTTGAGGAAGCTACATGAAAGTATAAATAAGAGGCAAGGCTCTCTAATTTTAATCACACTTGAGCATATTGAATATCTATAAGTGACTAAGGTAACCAAAGGATATCTAAGATGAATTTCAGAGGGAAGGTGAAGTAAAGAAGGCGGAAATTCAAGGGAGGATAAATTCTTTTGATGATGCTTTCTAAGGTATGTTATTTATAGGTCATCTCACCATTTTCACAATAACTTTTTTTTCTAGAATGATTTAGACTGTGAAATCGGAAGGCTATTGAGGAAACATATTCAAGTATCCGTGATACACATTTCAGCTTGTGGGTCATTGTAGTTTTGGAGTTACACGCTGTGGAAAATAGGGTTTGTGGCTAGTCCTCAAACTAGTCTAAAACATGTGTTTCGGGTAAAAACGTTATAACTTCTTCATAACATATCCAAATTCAGTAATACCAAATGTATTGGTTAGAGTACAATCTGTAGTACTATTTGTACAATTTTCAGATCCATACAACAATTATTTTGTGCGGGGAACGCTCTACAAGTTCGCTCTCTAGAATAAGCCAGAATTCAACAAGGTATGCCATTTTTGTTATAACTCCTTTTCTGAGAGGTTCCAAGTAGTGAAGTCTGGAGGAATTGCATAAAATACACTGAAGAAAATTGTGTACCATTTTTAGATCTTTATTCATTATAGGTACATATTTATGATTATTTCAAGTTAAGGTTGTTGGCTAATCCAAAAATAGTCATGTGAGACTAAAGTAAAGTTTGATGAAAATGCTAGTCTCTTGTTGTTAAAGTTGAGAAAGGTTTGCAGGTATGTGATATTATACACCTGGCCTATTATAGAGTTACAAATCATATTTGGATGATGAAATTGATTAGGGCTTTTGGTTGAGGTACATTTCGGGTACATGGTTGAGACAAGTAGTTGATGAGTTGGCACATACATGAGGTGTATAGTTGATGATGTTGGTAAATCTTGATGATTCATAGTTGATGAGTAGTTGATACATGATTGGTACATACTTGGTACATGGTTGGAAGCACTTGCTAGTAGTATTGTTGAAACATGGTTTATGGATGATGTAGCATACTTGTATTGGTATATTATTGGAAGCACATATTGATCTTGGTGATGATTATGAGTTGGTGTGTTATGCTTGGTTGATGCACATCTTTGAGAGTTGTCTTGGTGATTGATCTTGGTGAGTAGATCTTATTTGGTTGATAAGATTGATGAGACATGTTGGTGTGATAGGTTGTTTGGACAGGTTGTTGTGACATGTTATTTGTACAGGTTTGGTGGATGGTTGATGCACTTGTTCATGGTATAGGCTGAGGTATAGTTTGGTGCATGGTTGATGCACTTGTTTATGGTACAGGTTGATTACAGGTTGTTTGGTACAGGTTGGTGCATGGTTGATGCACTTGTTATGGTATAGTTTGATTACAAGTTGATGCATGGTTTATGCATGGTTCATGTTATTGGTACAGGTTGTTTGGTGTAGGTTGATTGGTACATGTTTACAACAATATATCTCACAGTGATAGTGTGGCAGTGGTTCCATCATTCTACTTATAAGTTAGGGCAGTTGGATGGGGCAAGGAAAGGTGGTTGTAGCCACCTTTCGGTTGTAGCCAGAGAACATAGAGGGTTGTACCTTCCTTCTGGTTGTAGCCAGAGAATTGGGGAGTTGGATCTTCCCTCAGGTTGTAGCCTGAGAAACTAGGGGGTTGGAGCCTCCTTCTAGTTGCAGTTGGAAAACAAAGGAAGTTGGTGCTTCCAATGAATGTAATTCTTAAAGACATATAAGAAAAAGCATTCTGTGGTTTTCGTCCACTTTGGGTTTCCACGTAAAAACAATGGTGTACTGTGTATGTGTATGATTGCTCATTTGTTCATTGTTTATTTACTCTACAACTATTGGATGATAATGCTACATTGATATAACACTTGCATATTGTGGTTGAAAAGGATTGAATTGCTCTATTACTAATTCACCCCCCCTCTCACTAATCCAACATCGCCCAGTAATTTTCCCACCAATGTTTGACATGGGGGAGAGCTTTAAGGAGTGCGAAGGTGATCTTTTCCCTGCTGGAAAAATTGTGAACAAAGAAATAACCTTCTAGCAGATTTAACCATTTTTCTATGGCATTTGCATCTATTTGTCCTTCAAATACGGGAATATAAAAATTAACTTGTACCTTGAAAGACGATGTGCCTCCAAAGTGGCTGCTTGATGAATACACGTTGGTTGTTATCAACATGCATTGAAGGATGTGGGAAAAATTCTCCATCATTTCGTCCCTCTATCATGTGAGAGCTTGCTCAAGCAACAAATTAATAGAATCATCAGCTCTGACATTTTTATTTTCTTCCACCATGGAGAGTGTCTTGGGAGTGCGATAGAGATTATGCTTAAGAGAGAAAATCTTGATACCAAACTTACTATACTCGTACCTCGTCAAGGACATGCACTGAAAAACGATCTAAAGAAACATGGCTCTGATACCACTGATCCAGATTATTTTCGACACTAAATGAGAGTGGATATATAATAAATAAATGTACAAATATATCTTAGATATCCAATAATATAACAAAAATATATCAAATATGCGACCATAAACACAAAGATACAGTAATACACAATTTATATTAATGATCGAAATGCACAAAACTGTAGAAATACAGAGTGAAAGACTTGCTAGAATGGTGGAATATTATCTTTGAGAAGATATGTGAAGTCTACTCACATTTGAAAGAAGATGATTACAATGAGGCTATAAAGACCTTGTTAACATAAATAAAATCCAAAACCCTAACCCCGAAGATGAAAAACCAACAATTTTGTGGACCCCGTTTTGGGTAGTTTGGTGTATCAACTTATTGAGGGCGTAACTTTGGCATACGATCTCTGTTTGGGGTGCACAATAGCTCGTTGGAAAGGTATCGTTGAGGATATTCATTTTTGGGGATCAATTAGAGTCTTTGTCTATAATTGAGGTGATTTATCGCTAAAAAACTTCATTTAGGCCCTCAAAATGGCCCCATAAGTTTAGGAACCGAAAAATTGCTAAAAATAGTAACTTGCCAAAAGATTGTTTTGAGCAAGTTGGAATAGGTGGGTGGAAACTGATATCCACCTGGATCAACCTTCAACCCCTTCTTCCCATGAAATGAGGTACAATCCCTTCTTGGGTCAGTACACTCGAAAATCCCAAAAGATAAGGAGATGAAATGATGAAATGTGAAAAGTGATAAGTATGATCGGGAATGGCATGATGACTCATCAAGGGGACCTCCTAGTAGAAAATTCATCCCCAAGGGTGACCACTTACTAGGGTTCAATGTCAACCACTAAGGTGAAATAGGAAAAAGAGCATAATTTCCAAGAAAACGTCCTATAACCAAAAGCAAATTTAAATGAAACATATTTAAATGCCTCGAGTATTAAAGTGATACTTACCACAATACCTGACTTGTACCTCATGGAGCAAGACCCACCGTCTTCTGGAAGAAATTTGATGTGGTGAATTCCACCGTGACAAATACATGATGTGTGGTGGTGAAGTGGGTCTCTATATATACATGTGGATGTTGTCAGTTATCTATCTCTTGGTACTCCATGTCTGCAACTCGAGGGCCTTGAGACATCATCTCCTTAGTTATCCCTAGAAATTTGGGATAACAAGGCCGACGACCATATGTCGTATTTACATTACATATCTCTAATCCTAGGATTAAAAATGGGGATGTTACATTCCCCCCCCCCTAAAAATTGCATTGTCATCGGTGCATAGCACCATACTAACCTACATATACAAAATTTACATCATAGTACTTGGTACTTTTGCAAGTTCACAACTCTTGCAACAATTCCAACCAACAATCTCTCATTCCCGTCAACCTCTGCAACCCAAGGAAGTGTACCCCCTTCTCTGCACCGTAGTCCCTTAGGTTGTACCACTTCCTTTCCAAGGGATCCAACATGGATCGAGTAGAAATCTCTCAGATGTGGCTCCAGGAACTCCAACTACCAAAATAGAGCCTTACACACTAATAAACAAATATACATATAAATTTCATCAAAATTTGCAAAAAATTGTGGGTACTCCTCCCACATGGTCTTCTCGTGCTCCCACATATCATCCTCAAGACCATAGCAGGTCCGATGGATTTGTTCTTAAGCACTTTGATTTTCCAATTTAGGGTCCAATTTATTCAATATTCAATACATATTTATTCAATAAAGATACATGAATCACATTATGAATTCTCATGGATGCAAACAATGCAAGCATGCATGCAATTGGTCCTATATTCTCTAAAAATTCAAATGTCCCACAAAATCTCGATGCCAATTTTGAGGAATTTCCCAATCTTAGTGAGCTCCTCTTAGCTTTTACTTTTAGAAACACATGTTTGCACCTATGTAGTCAACCACATATTTCTTCATTCACGACCAAAAATACTAGCTTCTTACTACTATAAGTGTCTTATGGTACCTTGGATTTCCAACATATGGTACATTGTGCATCTATTTTAGCACCATATTTCTCAATTCTTGAGTGTTAGGAACATAAAATTTGTCCCTGAACAAGAGGATTCCATATTCTTCCATCTTGTAATATTTATATTTATGTTCTACATTATTTTGTTGTAATATTTCTTTAATTTGTGCATAATCTGGGTCTTTTGTTATAGATTCTAGAATTTTGTCTTTTAAATCTGTCCTGCACATACTAATGGTTGCAACATGCATTTCATGCACCCTCCTGTTGAATGCATCAATCACTTTATTTTATTTTCCCTTGATGTGCTTGATGTTGAAGTTGTATTCACTAAGAAATTTCAGCCATCTAATTTGTCTGGAATTCAGTGTGGGATGCCCAAACAAGTGTTTCAAACCACTATGATATGTCATTAGCTTTAATTTTCTTCCCATGAGATAATGCCTCCACATTTTTAAGGAATGAACTATGGCTACCAACTCTAATTCATGGGCGGCATAATTTATTTCATGTTCTTTAAAATGTGTTGACTCATAACACATGACATGCCCATTTTGCATAAGGACTCCTCCAATCCCTTGCATGCATCTATGCACACAACAAAATCTTCATCTGGATCGACAACCTTTAAAATAGGTGAATTGGTCAACAATTCCTTCAAATGCTAGAAAATCTCCTCATAATTGGTGTTCCATTCAAACGTTGTTCCCTTCTTCTACAGTGAAGTGATTGGATGTGGAATCTTGGAGAAACCTTCAATGAATCTCCTATAGTATCCAACTAATCATGTAAAGGATCTCACTTCTAAAACATTCTTTGGCGTCGACCAACTTTTGATTTATTAAATCTTCTCAGAGTCCACCATAGAAAGTGAACTTGATCAACTTGGAATACAATTGGTGCTCTCTCAACACCTACAACACCATCTTCAAATGTTGTTCATGCTCCTCCTCTATCTTGGAGTATATGAGAATATCATCCAAGAAGACAACGATGAATTTGTCTAAGTAATCATTGAACACTCCATTCATTAGACACATAAAAATAGTTGGTGCATTTTTCAAGCCAAATGTCACCACCACAAGCTCATAATGGACATACCTTGTCCTGAATAATGTCTTGCTAGTTTCTTCTTATATGATTCTTACTTGATGATACCTAATCTGAAATCAATATTGGAAAACGTCTTTGCTCATTTTAGTTAATCTAAAATATCATTGATCCATGGTAGAGGGTATCAGTTCTTTACAATAACCATATTAAGTAGTCTAAATTCAATACAAAACCTTAGAGTTCCATCCTTTTTCTTCACAAAAAGCATTGGGTCACCCCAAGGTGAGACACTTGGACATATGTACCCATTCTTAAGAAATTATTCTAATTTCATCTACAACTCTTTCAGGTCTAGTGTGTTCATTCTATAAGGAGTTTTGGACTCTAGAAAAAATCTAGGGATTAATTAAATAGAGAAGTCAATATCTCTTTTTGGTGGCAATCCTCATAATTCTCCAAAAGCATCTTCATATTCCTTCAATACTAGATAATCTCCAAGAATTTTCTTCTTATATTTTGTTGGCTTTTCCATATGGGATGCATATATTTGGCACCCTTTTATAAATCCTATTTTTAGTTGTAATGTTGAAAACTCTCTAACATATATAGGTCTTGGAATGCCTTGCGATGTCCTTGAATTTCCTTCTTCATCAAGGCATGTGAAAACCTTGTTGTAACAATCTAGGATAGCACGATGTTTATCCAAACAATCCATACCAATTAATAAATCATATGACCCAAGTGGTATGATGTTCAAATCTACCTTAGTGCTAACTCCATTCATTCTTATTGGGAAATCCTTGACAAGTTCATTGTTTTTTTCTCTTGGTTCTAATGGCTAGTTGAACCACACAAGACGCTTCATGCTTACATCTCTTCGATTTAAACCTTTCAACTATTTTTGGATCTATATAGCTATGACTAGCTCCAAAATCAATCAAAATAGATATGGGTTGATTATCAATCTTACCTTGTACCTCAATCATGTGGAATTGGTAGTTTGCTTGTCTATTCTCCAAGGTTGCATAAATCCTTGGTATGATCCTTCCCTCATCATCCACTATATCAGCTTCCTGAATGTTGTGTATAGTCCTCATCCTATCTCCCTTGTGAGGAAACTCATTATACAAGTGGTATCCTTCACATCCCCAAAAAAATTTGGGGTGTTGTCTTAGCCTTTTCCCCAAGGAATTATCCATTTTATGTTCACCTTGTGTTGGTTTCTCTTGCTGATATGCCTGAAAGTTATTCTCGAAGAAAGGTAGCTTGAATCCTTTATTTCTCTGGTCCATTTTTCCTCTCTTCTTATCATCCCAAGTCCTTTGGAAAGCTAGCCTTCCTTTGTTCTTCTCATACAAATACTTAGTTTTTCTTATGGATTCTTCCAAGCTCTTATGTTCATCAAACTGAACTTTATCCTTATAAAAGGATGGTAGTTTGTTAGGGACCTAACCTCCCTAACCCCTCACGTAGGTAGAATAATATATTTTCCATGTAATAAAGGCCAATATTAATAAGGCCTAGTAATAAAGAAGAATAAGTCAAATGTAAGAAGACCTAATAGAAGCTTCCGCCTCTAGAAGATTTTCCTCTAGATTGTTCTTTTGATAGATAGATTTAGTATAAATAGGAGTCGAGGGCATGAGAAATTTTGTCTTGAGAATTTTTGCAATAGAGCGTTGTTCTGCTGGAGGTTTCCCCCTCGAAGAGACAAGTGAAAATTGTTTCCTATCAATAAAGGTATTATTTTGGTGTTGTGGTTTCATCTATTGTGTTGTTTCATTGTTATTCTCTGCAATATTTCTTTTTTCAGCTATTATAATAGATCTGGTACATTACAAGTGGTATCAGAGCACTTCCCTTGGCAAAAAATTGTGGTTTTTTTTTCTTCAGGGTAGACACGTATTTCAGCGTCTTAAAGCTACAAATATCTATGATTCAATGCATAAATCAATGGTCAGGGAAGCATACATGTAGGAACTACAAGTGGTACTTAAGCACACATTGTTGGCCAGCCTTGTAACCCATGTTGGTACCCCTTCGAGTGGTAGTGCATCAGACAACACATGTATATGGATCAGCCTAGATATCCTGAAGCCCTCTGTAGATAAACTGATTATTCACCTAACTGCTATAATTCCACCAAGAACAACACTTGGGAAGATACTCTCTAGTATCTGGGTAGTCGGGTAGTACAACTAAGGGCACGATCTATCCTCCTTAGTTGGTGCCCTAAGATATTGGATCGAGTACTATTGTTGGACCCCGCATGTATATCATAGAGCTATAGCACATGGAAAATCCTTATTTGTAGAAACCTTGAATACCCTAACCCTTGGGACATAAACAAAAACCAAACAGAAAAGATCTATTGTCGTGCAACTTTACCACCTACATCCTAGTTGCGAGATTACTACACATTTTTTCTTGTTAAAAATTTGGGACTTTCAACACTGCAGTATTCTTCAGATCGGAATATAACTCCATAGGAGTGAAAAAAGAAAAAAATCTGGATCCGAATGGCACCTTTATTTGAACAATGTCCCATTGGATTCCTCTCTTCGCCCTGATTGCAGTCATACCTATCATTTTTCAACAATTTTTTATATCGTGGACCCGAACCCCTTCCAGCCCCCTTATTTGGGACTTACTGCATTGGATTCCCCTTGTCGCCATGATCATCGTGATACCCTTCACCCATAACACCTTTTCTGTGTGGTGTTGACGATTGAAAACGTCAACGTAGTTTTGCCCGCAAAGTGTTGCTAAAGCCTATTATTATAAAAACTAAATAATACTAGTAGGTGGGACCCCCTTGAATGATTGGAGAGTATATCTATTCATTTTTGTTATGATAATGTGTTGCATAGGTTTACATGATCAATGTTGATATCGTTGTTATTGATATGAGTTGAGCTTTCGTGATGTTGTTCCTTCATGATATTACAGCCTGCTATTCACTAATGGTGACTGTCCCTATTGCACCTGCATAACAAACATGTTAGTAAAGATACATTAAAGGCAGTTTTGAAGAAGGCGAGGTATTACAACAAGTGCAAAGGAAACTAGTTCTGTAATACTACATTCATAAAATATTTGTTGATCACCGTTAAACCCTAGCTAACAACGAAATGGCTATGAAATTGCGTTAATTGTATTTTTTATATCTGCATGTGGTGGAAATTTTGGTGGCTCATTTTGGCAAGGTAATAATGCAGTGGTTATGCATTGGTTAATGGAATCTATAGCTGATATACATATGTTATAAACGTTGATGGCTCATGGGAGTAATGGCTTTGCGATTTTTATTTTGATTATGCTATGTTTCGGGTTGATGTTGATCACGGTATTGGTGATGATTATATACATGATCGTTTAGACTATATAGTGGTCGAGCAATTTATTTGAGTTATATTGGGAATATAAACATGGGTGGCGCATTTGTCTAAGAGACAATGCAAATGGTTGAATTATTATGTGGAACTTGGATTACGCTATGGTTTAGATATGTTGATATTCTCGATGCATTAGTTGATTAATGGCATTAATGGAAGGCTCATTGGCATGTACTGTGGAGTAAATGAGTTATGGGTGGAGGTGACGTGCATTTACTGCACGTCACCTTTACCCTTCCCATTGGCCTCCACCCTAGTCGGACTATTGTTTGATCTTGTTGTTGTGTTCACGCTCCGGATTTCTAGCAGGGTGAAACCGCTCGACCACCTCTCGTCTTAAGAATTTCGATTAAAAAGTATGTCTCTTTTGGCCATTATTGACTTCACTCTGGTTATGAAATGGTTTTGGCTCAGTTGTGTGGTTTTGCGTTTGTTTTGAGTGCTGCAACGGTGTGTAATTTTGGTTTCAAATGGAAAATGGATGGTTCTGCTGTAATAGTTTTAAGTTCATCAAAGTTGTTAGTCTTCCTGGGTGATAGTTCTTTGTCGCCACTGCATTTTGGTTGAAGGGTTTTGTTTAAATCATGGCTAAATGGTTGTATTCGTGATTCTTGGGTTTAACTAGAGCCCTGTTCTCCTATTTTGGCCCTGTCAGGGAACTGTCTCTTGTTCACAAGCGTCATAGGTTTCCTTGTGCGTACACCTATGGCCTCGAAGTTTCACTGTAGTTAATTTTGTTCCTCCTGTAAGTCTACCATGCAAAACCTTAACCCTCCAGACTGGAAGTCGAATCTGCCAAGTGGTTATCGGTTATTATGGTCTATTATTTTGAATGCAGGCTCACATGTTGGTTGTATAACGATCGTGTTGGTATAGCTTTCCGTCACTACCTATGTGATAATAGCGTGAGATTTACATTACAATTTTCACTCCTAAAAAGTGCACAGTCCCAACCTGATGTCAAAGAACTCGGTTTTTTTTAATGGAAGGGCTCTGCCGACTTCGATTGGGTGCGTGGGTATACGCAACTACCATGGCTTGTTCGGTTGATTGGTTGTTTTTCCTTACCACAGTGGAAAATTGTTGGTTAATGTACAATCCCTAGTTTCGCACTCATGGTGACTTGGTCGATGGCTGATATTGGTCACAAGGGTTTGGTATTGATCACACATGACGCGTCCAGTGTATGATGTTTTGTGAAGTAGAGGATTGGATTGGATATTTCTACTGTGTCTTTTATTGTTGGTAGAATAGGCTTGAGTGTGTGCAGCCTGGTCACTCACATGTGACTTAACAATTAGCCCATAATGATGTTTTGAGTTATGTTGTGGTAATAGGTTGTTGTGTGATTATTGGTAATATTACACTGTGGGTTTCTCTCAGTTGTGCACCATGTATACTATGGATGACTTGTTTTATGCTCGGTGATACCCACTGAGTCGTAAGTGCGTTATTTATTACAATTGATCACTGTTGAGGATAGTCGTGTTGGATATTTGGCTCAGTTGTTAAGTTGCATTGAGATGTTTTACAGTGGCATGGTTAGATGGCTTCAGAAATTTACTTCTGCATAGCCTATGTCTAAGTGTTGACTGTTGGTTATATAGTCAATTTCCTTTTCAGGCGTGGCATGTGAAGTTTGATTATTTTGGGTTTCCACTGCATATATATGCGGGAACGAATATGAATATCGATCTTGATTGGCTCTATTATAGAAATCGTGTCTTCATTATTATTTTGAAAGCATGACTTTTAAATATCGATATGGATTGAAGAAATGTATGGCAATAGTGGATGTTAATGATTACAGATTGGGAATGAGTGTTGTTGTTGACTGTTATAAAATGTAGAATGTACAAGTAAAAGGAACATAACCTCTTACAAATTGTGTGAAATACTTTTGTTGCAATAACACTGTGTTGGATATTAATGGGCAGTGAAATTAGGCAAATACACAAGAATTATTACTCAGTCATCTGATTGTTGGTTGATGCATATTTTTCTTACTGCAAAATATGTTATGGATTGCTAGATTAATCTCACGAACAATAAATGTTTTTTCCCCCCTCATTACCTCATTTTCCGCCAATTACAACCCCCTCACATATCCCTTATTCATTTTTTTCACCCCCTATTCTGATATTGATTACAACTAAGAGAATTTATGTGTTAAGTGGATGAAGTGGCAGTGTCTTGAGTGGATTGCAGTAAAGTTTTTTGCATTAATTTACAATTGATTGTTGTTGTCATTGAGCAGTGACCATTTCTTCTCCCCTTTCATTATATCATATTTTCGCTGAATACCAACCCCTCATGTATCCTAGAACATTGTTTCACCCCCCTGCTCATTGATTAACGTTAGAACAATTTGTATGGATTGGATTGTGTGAGCCTGTTACATTCTGAGCCAAATCTATTTCATATTTTTAAGGAGTTGTTATGCATGGTTATTCAAAAGACTATTTGCTAATTGTTAACATATGCAGGATGAGTTTTTTCAGTTGGGGAAGCCATGGCCGAGGAAATAGAGGTAGAGGTAACTAGAACCAAGGCCCAAGAAGACCTAGGCTCTCTATACATTTTGATGTTGATTCAGAAGAGCTTGGACAAATGTTTCATGCAAGATTCTTTGATTGGATAGAGCAGGGAATAGTTCGACCTAGGCCTGAAAGGCCTCCTCTCCAAGCCCCTCAAGCCCTCATCATCCCTGTGCCTCCTCATATCTCCTTAAAGCCTGAAGTACCAGAAAATGATGGGTGGCAAGAGATTGTTCACCCGGTAGTCTTCCAACACAGTGGCTGGCCTAACTTAACCTTGCCTACTCCTCCACCTTTGAACCCCATTGTCCCAGCTGCCCCTAACCACTCCCTAGTGCAATCCTCTCATTCCAGCAAGAGATTGAAGACTGAAGCCCACCATGCAATTAAGAAAGGAAAAGCTGTTGTTGCCCCTTCCTCACCCTTCGATGACTCCGACAAATCTGTGTCTTCATGGATGCATTTGAGGGATGATTGTTCCCATGTGATCAGTGAGATAAAGCCTAAAGGCTCTGCCCAGCCCAAGGAAAATTCAGGAAAGTCAAGAGGTGACAACAACAACCAAGGAAGGGTTGCATCACAGACTGGAAAATATGGCTTTTAAATTTTATGTTATTTATTGTTTTATGACAGTGGACTTTAGGGATTTTGGACATCATGTTTTATTTTGGATATATGAGTATTATTTTTGAAAAAATTTCAATTTTCATGAACTTAAATTACTAAAAGTAAAAGTATATATGTGGATGGGAGGCACAAAGAGGTGTGTTGCTTAACTAATGGATTATGTTATGATTGTTATGATTGTTATGAACTAAAGGGAGTCACAAGGGGTCCCACCTACTAGTTATTATTTATTTATGACCCTTATTATAATTATTACTAGCCCCCCTAACTAAAGTTACTTGAGTATTTTAATTAACTTAACTAATAAGTTGGTTCAACTACTTCAACCAATTCTAAATTGTTAAAAGCAGAAGTTAGGGGAGGAACAAAAGGAGGATAGAAGCGCAAAGAATGCCAAGGTTTTCTCTTTGAGTTTATGTTGAGATAGTTCAGTTTTCATTCATTCATATATTCATCATAGCCTAATTCTCTTTTGTGATAGCAGGGTCTTATTGTGGACGTCAATATTTAGGGCTGAATCAAATCATGCAGACACTTGTTCTTCAGAGGTGTTGTTCTATCTTTGATAGTCTGTGTAGACTTGTCTGTTTATGAATTAATTTTCATGACTGATAAAGGCTATTGTGCAGAGTCGAGTGGATAACTATCTATGGCAAGTTGATCCAACTTTTAGAGTTCAGTTTTGGTTTTCTGTCATAGGTCCTTTTGTATGTTCCATCGAGGATTTCTAAGTTTGACTTTGGTCCAAGATTTCTGTGTGAAGTTTTGTAAAGACAATGACTCTTTGGTGAATTGGAATGAAATAAAGGATTGCTTTATGTCTCATATATCTTGAGTATCATATTGGTGTCTTTACTTTTGTTCTCACATTTATTTTAACAACTAATATGTTCAGAAAAATACATAAAAAGTGAATTTCCAGCAAGCTTTTTGTAGATAAAAGACTAGCCTAAGCACTTGTAATTAATACTTGTGAGTTAGGATGTATATTTTTGTTGGCTATAAACATAGGGTGATATTCCCGTAGACTTTACTTTAGCCAAGTAAAGTTTGAAAATGCTTGAGTAAAATCAATTCATATATTTTCCTCAACATTTATTCGACGACTGTACTGGGGAGATCTTCGATATCTCTCTGGTTATATTTTATACTCAATTTTCATCGATACATCTTTATTTTTCTGATTTTGATTCCTTGACTGTTTTGCTATTCATGACTATTCCTGTTGCAAGACATCCCAATCTTGAGCCCGGTCTCCAAGACCAGACCAACATTGATTTGAACCTGTTTCATACTATTTTAGACACCGTTTGGACCCATGCAGAGCTTAACTGTTCTTGGGCAACAATTGAAAGAGATATTAGTATTCAAGAACAACTGGAAGCTAGACGTAGGCAACCTAGAAATCAGCAGTAACCTTTTTGTTCCTTCAGTTTTGGCCTTTCTTTCATGTCCTTAGATTCTCGTGCTTCTAGAAGAAGAAGAGGCTTGTCTTCTGAAATCAATCCTATTGCTGAGATAGGAAGAAGGAATATTGTGTTATCTGCCCAACAAAGTGCTCTAAGGAGAACTTTATCCGATTCATCTAGTTCGTCTTTCTTTCCCTCATCTATCATCCACAAGATGGCATCTAGTGGTAGCTCTCGTGGCACTGGAAGTGCTCCATCTTCCCAATATTCGTCGTCATCAGTAATTGGTAGCTTGTACAACCACCATATCCCCGTTCAATCTACTACGAACCCCACCAAAGTCATCAAGAAGTATGGACTTTTTCAATTCGAAGAAGATGCCACAACTACACCATGGCATGTGTCCTCTACTCTTAACCTAGCTCCTACTACTCGCCCACTTCCAAAGTTTAACAAGAATTTGTCTAAGTTTTCAAGAAATAACATTGTCA
>ML781352.1:221289-237473 GCA_009831015.1 Picea engelmannii | reverse complement strand
TGATTACAGGTTGAGGTACAGGTTGATGCATGGTTGATGCATGGTTTAGATTTATTGGTACAGGTTTACAGCGGTATATCTCACAGTGATAGTGTGACAGTGGTTCCATCATTCTACTTCTACTTCAGGGTGGCAGGACGGGGTAAGGATAAGTGGTTGTAGCCACCCTCCGGTTGTAGCCGGAGAACATAGGGGTTGTAGCCTCCTTCAGGTTGTAGCCAGAGAATTGGGGAGTTGGAGCTTCCTTCAGGTTGTATCCTAAGAAACTAGGGGGTTGGAGCCTCCTTCCAGTTGCAGCTGGAAAACAAAGGAAGTTGGTGATTTCAATGAATGTAATTCTTCAAGACATATAAGAAAAAAGATTATGTGGTTTTCTCCCACTTTGGGTTTCCACGTAAAAAACTGGTGTACTGTGTATGTGTATGATTGTTCATTTGTTCATTGCTCATTATTGGATGATAATTCTACATTGACATAACACTTGTATTATTTGGTTGAAAAATGATTAAATTGCTCTATTACTTATTCACCCCCCCTCTCAGTAATCCAAAAACATCAAGTATAAAACAGGAAGTACCAACTGAGTTGTTGATTTCCTTAGCCGACCTCTAGTCGTGACACTCACCACGGTGCTAGACTCTTGCAGTAACGAGACCTTTGAATGGCCCCACCTATATGAGATAGTCATGACTTCACCAACACCTACCAGATGTTGGGTGCACACACAACTATCACTAATTTCCATCTTCAGGACGAGTTGTTGTTCCATCTGGGCCATCTTTGTGTTCCATCAAGCGAGCGAGTGACGCTGATTTGGGAACCCCACTACAGTCAGGTGGCAAGATACTTTGACATGGAAAATATAGTGGCAGTGTTGCAACAACATTTCTACCAGCTGAAACTTTGACATGATGTCAGCAAGTATATTTGGTCCTGCACTGCCTGCGTTATTGCCAAATCAACCACTAAGAAACAAGGCATGTACACTCCTCTGCCTACTCCTGACAGGCCCTGGGAATCCCTCTCAATGGACTACATGTCGAGCCTTTCATCTACCAAGCGGGGAAATGACTATGCTTTTATGGTTGTTGATAGCTTTTCCAAGATGTTGATTATGGATGCCTGCAAGAAGAGCATCACAGTGGAGGCCACTGCCAAGCTCTTATTTGAATGACTGTGGGTAAAATTTCGGATCCCACAAACCATTATCTCAAATCGAAACAATTGGTTCCTTAACATCGTCTAGTCGAGCCTCTAGTCACTGTTGTCCACCAAGCTCAAAAAATCCACTGCCTTCCACCCCCAGATGGATGGCCAAACCGAGGTCATCAACTAGATGATCATGCACATCCTGCGCATGGACAATTACAAGCACCCTCGCACATGGGATGAGATTCTTCCCTATGTTCAACACAACTACAATAGAGCCATACATAGATCAACTGACCACATCCCCTTTCAGGTGGGGTTGGGATTTCAACCATTGAGTCCCATGGATGTTGAACTACCCCTTGAAACCACCCATGCAAACTCGTCACATGCTCAAACTGAAGTTGAAAAATCCACCCGGTTCATTAAGTGGATCCAACACATCCTCCAAAAGGTTTTGGATATTTTACAGAATTCCAATGCAAAGTACAAGCAGCGTCATGATCAACACCGAGTGCCACACCAGTTTTAGGTGAGAGACAAAGTTTGGTTGCACTTGTAGAAATAACACCTTACAGGGCCTCATTGGAAGCTTCATCCACTCTGTTATGGACCTTACAACATCACCAAGGTTGTGGGTAACAATGTTTTTGAGCTCAACATCCGCCCCTTCCTTGGCTTGCACCCAGTGTTCAATCTGGACCTCCTTCGTCCCTATTTTCCACCATTATTGGACACCTGAAAGATAGAAGAACAATTGAAACCAATAGAGTTCAACCCTGACTACGTGGAAAATGCATCCGCTAATTAAATTGTGGACACACTAGTCAGGGCACTCCCGGGGATAAATTCAACAAAAATTTCCTCATCTGATGGGGGAAATCATTGCAATGGAGACCATTGATTCCCAAGGGGGGAGGATCTCAGTGGCCACCCACCTATTCCAACTCCCTCAAAACATTTTTTTGACAACTTACTATTTTTAGAAGTTTTTCGGGTCCCAAACTTCTGGGGCCATTTTGAGGGCCTAAACGATGTTTTTTCATGATCTAGCACCTCAATGATGGCTAAATTTTTGTGTTGATCCTATGAAATTAACCTACTCGTCAATACCTTTCCAACAAGCTATCGTGTGCCCTAAACGAATACCGTATGCAAAAGTTACGACCTTGGGAAGTTGATGTACTATCTTACCCAAACGGGGCCCACATGACTTTTGACGCTTCATCTCCTAGGGTTAGGTTTTTGTATGTCTAGGGTTTTGGAATTCATTTTTATTGTAAAAATTCCCTCAGAGCCTCAATGTACTCATATCCTTACGAATGAACACAGTCATCACATCTCTTCTCAGAGATAAGATGCCACCATTCTAGCAAGCTTGTTTTCAGTCTGCATTTTATAGCTTCAACATATTTCTTATTTAATAGAATTCAAGTTTTACTGTATCTCTGTTATTATTCACCGTGCCTTTGTTTTCATATGGGCAGACCCAGGGTTCAATGCTTCAACAATGCACCAAAAAAACCCTAACTATCGGCCTTTTCGGCAACACCTGCGAAGCAGATGAAGTCTCACCCGAGGTAGAGGCATGGGTGGTTGTAGGACTCAAGTGTTTGCAACCTAGCTGGGACATAGATTTGTGATCACAACACTCTAACAGAGAACTTAACACTTATCGTTTGTTAGTATTTAATCCTTGTTCACAGCGTAGATAAACCCTAATTACATAACAACATAGTATTCAACAAGACGTAACACATTCAAGCACTTAGCATATAGAGATAAGTCAGATCTAGCATTCATTCACATGGCTAAGCACTAAGCTATCATATCATATGTATCTAAACATTCATGAAGGTAAGCACAAAGTATAAATCATATGAACAATATAACAACCATAATGCACAAAGGAACCATAACACAGAATGTACGTGGTTCACCCCCAACCTAGGGCTACGTCCACCAACTCTTCTTCTCTTTATTGTCTTCTATCAATCATCTACATGCAAAAACGCACAAAATCCTACTCCGCATAGAACAAGATATCTGTGTGCACTTCGCCAGATCCTCATTCCCCGAGCTAGGTTACAGCACAAAGCCTTCTTACAATCTACACACAAGCTTCTTCCAACCACCTGCACTTAGCTCTGCAAGTGTTCAACACAACATGCACAAAGCGTTTACAACTATTTGCACTTAGCTCATCGTCCAGCTAAATCTACTTCTTAAATCACCTAGCTACTTATTTATACATTACAAAAAGGGGCCTAAACATGGGTAAACCCATGGGCCAACATCCCCATACCCATTACATAAACCCTAATCCCAAAACTGCCCTAAAAAGGGGTCGAGATCCTGTGATCCCGCTTCGACTTGCACTCTGTCTTCAACCAGCCTATCGAAGTCCCAAAATTGATCAAACATGACCAACGTTTCCACAAAACCTGGTCAAGGGCCAACAAGCCCCCAACACTCACCTGTGACTCATCCCAAGCCACTCTGATCTAGGTAACTCTGCCTCAAACGCCTCGAGCTTGGCTCGGGCTGATTCAACCCGCTGCTTCGCCAAGGCCTCCTGCTCGGTGAACTCCTGAATAACTACCTCGTTCATAGGTCCTTCCAAACGTTGTTCAACTATGGTGCCTACTTGTTCTAGTTCTACTCCTCGTCCTTCAATCTCCTCAAAAAGTAGGCAAGCTACATCCTAGACTGACTGGAGCTTCTGAGTCACTTCCATGACTTTTCTCTGTATGGCATGGACCTACTGTTGAACAGTGCGTTGTTCCTGGGATCTTTTCATCCTCTCAACTACTGACAGGAGCTTCAACTGTGCTTGTACTGTTGTTTCTTGCTGCTTTGCCTCCTGGATCTGTGACTCTAGTGTATTTAGTTCAGGGTCCTCTATAAGTCTCTCATAAGTCTATGCACTTCGACTGCTAAGTTGTTTACATTCCAAGGCTAATGCTTTGATTCTCTCAACTGCGCTCCAGACAGTTTCTTCTCTCTGGTCTCGCACATCCTACAGAGTGCTTAACACTGTTTGTATCTCTAAATCTGCTATTCTCTGTTGGAGTTGTTGAATGGATTCAACAAGCTTCCCCACTTGACATTCCACTGGGTCATTCTCCATTTGTTCTAAGCCCGTCATAGAGCAGAGTGATCTAGTGACTGCTTCTTTAATTCCAATCTGCTTTGCGAGAAACTCCTCTTTCTCCTTCTGGATATGTGCTCTATATTTTGCGAACTTTGCTTGGAGGTCATATTTTTCCTGTTGTGCAACCTGATGTTGCTCTATGAATTCCTCTTGTACTTGCTTCAGGGCCTCTGTGACCTGTTATTTTTCTTCTTGGACACGACCAAGGTGAGATTCGGTCGTATCTTCTATTCTGCGGAGTTGGGCAGGCTCATCTCCCAGCTTTGTTTTTTCTTATGACAGGGGCGCAGTAGATATTGCGCGACTGAAGTGAAGGGATTTTTGTACCCCTCTCAGCTCTGATTCAATCCTTTCATACATGGTCTCTTGTTTTGATTCATTGCATTGTAAGATATCCTCCGAGGTGTCTGACACGACAACAATGATGAGGTTGATGTCATCCACCGTGAGCACAATCTGCAACTTGGGTCTACTAGCTTTTGACTTCTTCCACGATGTAGGTTTCGTGGGGGAAACCTTTCTTTTCTTGGATGTTTCAGCCTCATTAATGGGATCCCTAGACAGTGTTACTTCGCCTTGCTTTTTCTTATCTTCTTCTCTGTTGTTCTCTTCATTGTCTACTTCGTCATCACCTCCTCCTCCTGGTGATTCTGAAGCAGTCTCTTCTGATGCGTTGTTCAACTTCTCTACCTCTTCTATATTCTTCCTTCTGCTAATTCCAAGTACATCGTACTCTTCGCGAGCGACCACTGGACTTCCAATTAGGTCGGGGTCGGACAGTTCGGCCTGGTCGACTCGGATAAGGAAATATCAGGCCATTCCTTAGTTATTTCTTCCATGTCCTCCTCTATGAGCTTATAGTAACTTTGTAGCTCTTCTTTGTGTTCTTCTCCACGCGTAGTGATATAAATGAAATGTCTATCTGTGTGGAACTTCGCATAGGGTCTGAACCTGTGAAGGGTGTTCAGTGTCATATGAGGGACGGACTCAATAGCCTTCTTCAACTACAGGTAGTAGGTGTGGAACACCGCATTCGACTGCCATTGTTTCCCCTTTGTCTCTTGAGTACCATAGCATGGTGAACTTCGTAGCTAGAGGTTCGGATGGTTCGATCTTAAGGAAGGTGTCACCTTCCGGCATATCCCAAGCAATGAAGCCGATGAGGATCAGTAGCCAGCTGAAATGGAACTCATAGCCCCGATCCTGAGCTTCGCAATAGTCTTGTTCTAACTGGTTGACGAGGTAGTTTGCCCAGTTCATTTGTATCCCTTCCACGCATTTTCCCACGAGATTGACAACGAACCATGTGACCTACATGGGTCTGTTCTTTCTTACTAGATTACCTGCGATCAATTGGCAAGCTAGGTGCACTGCAGAATTCTGGATGGAGGCTACCTTGTAGACCTGCTTCCCCTTTTCCACATTGCCATAGGTGTCTTTGATTTTCTGTGCCAAGGTGCGATCTGCAGCCTTCCCTGGGTAAAAGTCTTCTGGGTCTGGTCCTTGCATGCTCAATCCGGTGATACGATAGATCAATGCTGGATCGATGGTGATGCATCTGTTCAACCACATATAACCGCCATGGAAGCAAGACAACAGGATATTAACACACGTTTTAACCTCCTGGTGCCTTCCAAAATGGGGTATCTTCATTACGTTCATAATAGTGGACCTCGCGATGTCAATAGTCCATGGTTGGGGGATGATCTTCAACTTCTTTCCCTTCGTCTTGGTCAAATATTTATGTAGCGCGAGAATACCATAGTTCTTGCGATATCCTAGGTTATAGTTCCTAATTTTCAGCGTCCGAATCTTATCCAGTTGTTGCTTGACTGTGTGTATCCCCTTTGGGAAGTACACAGTAATCAACATGTAGTCGAAGTCCCTTGGGACACTGTCACGACTCACCGCTCCAGCTAGGGTCGGGATGTAGTCGGGCAGGATTGATGGGATGAGCTTCGCATTTTCCAAGTCATCAGGATGTTTGGTTCATTTCTCAGTCGCAGCTCGGGATGGTCCAGATCCATGACCAGTTGACAAGGAGGCTAGCACTCCTTGCGTCGATGAAGCTTGAATTCCTACAGACATCACCTTCTCAGCCATAAGGTCGATTAGAATTTCTTCGACAGACTTTTCTACTGTGTTGAGTTTGTCCAACATGCACACTCGAGATCAGGTATCTCAGGTCAGTGATCAAACACTCAATGTAATAGAGTGGGTGGCTAAGTCTCAATAGGCACAACACACTAACAATGAATTCTCTGTGGGCTTGGATATAATTCACAAAAGTGTTCTCGGTGCAACATTCGACGAGATAAATAGGCAACGTCATAATGGATTCTTCCAACAGGTCGAAAAGCCTTAATCAATGCAGTTCCATCCGTTATGGCGCGGTCCCAATGGTCCAATGGTGAGATTTCTGATCATAATTGTCATTCTAACCATTCGGGAGCATCGATCTAATGGTCATAATGCCTCCAACGGTCATATTTCTCTGCTATGGAAAAGTGCCACTCTGCGTTGTTCTGATATTCCGGCGAAGTTCAAGTTCTATAAATCCCCCTTCTGCGAAGTCCTTTCTGGTACCTCTTGCAATTTTTCTAGGTTTTCTTTCTTCTTGCTGAGCTTTCTAGAATTCTTTCCTGTGATCTGTGTCTCAATATTCCTCTTTCCATTCTTGTTCTTATCTGTACTCAACATAGTAACTCCGCGCTGATGAGATTCTTTCATAGGGTTCGAGGGTAATACTTCTTCTTTTTCTGGAGTAGGTGCTCTACTCTCTTGTACATACAGGCGTTTCAAGTATTCATGTGTTCTTTCAACTTCGATGTCCATATATTTGGTCCTCAGTAGTTTCGAATGGTCTTCTTGTTCTTTCAGTAAGTGTGTTATTCTCCTAGCCATGAAATCTCTTAGTTCTTTCCTTTTCTTTTCTAGAGCTTCCTCTTCTTGTTTTCTTCGGATCTAATCTTTCTCAATCCAAGTTTTTCCTAGAAAAATAGCAAATGAGGCGTTGTTCTCAACAAATTTATCGACCTCAAATTCTTCCTCTGTCAAAGTTCCATGAGTACTCATAGATATTTGGGTAAGTCTTCCACATAGGGATATCATCTTTCCTCTAAATAATCATATTCCTCCCAATGAAGGAATCATAACAAGCTTTCCCAAAATTTCCCAAGTTCTTTTTGTCATGATATTCACATGTGTTTCCTCATCCAGAACATAGTCTATTTCGAAGTCTCCTATTCTTGTCTCTATGCACTCTTTTTCTTTTAGGATCTCTGATATTTTGGTGTCTTTGTGATCATTCAGGGTTTCTTTTATCTACAATAATACAATCACTGATTCTTTCTGGGATTCTATCATATCCTTGGTTTCTTGGCCTTCCTTAGGGTTTTCTTGTCTCATATTCATCTTCTCAACTTTAGCAATCATTCTAGGGAAATCCATAACTTCATGATCGCCGCCTTTGCAACAAAGACAAGTAGGGTTTCTACCAGGGCATTCTTTAGCAAGATGTCCCGATCTTCTGCAACTGTAACAAAGTGTTAATCATCTTTTTCTCTTAAATGATCCCCAGCCTTTCTTGTACTGTGCACTAGGATCACAGTAACTAACCTACAAAAAAATATTTCTAAGGTCCTGCATCCACTTGTTAGTCCAAACATTCTTTCTATTCATATGAATAACATATATTTCACAATTTCTATTAGATCTACGCATATCAAATCTTCTTTCTTCTAGTTGTGTCCTAGTTTTCAGGCTCAGACAAAATTTATCAAACATACCTAGATCCATACTTTCGAAACAAAAATTTCCCACTTATCTTACCTTTATCAGAGCACAAAGCTTCAAGATATTACCTCTTTTCTTCATATCTGACTTTTCTTCTTAGGACAGAGCTTCGTAAGTCAAGTATAATACTGTACACTAGGGCAATAGATCTACACACAGAGCTTTCTCTTTTCTTTAGTTCCCAACAATCACAGTTCCAATTCCCGGCAACAGAACCATTTGTTGGCATAGGGGTAGACCCAGGGTTCAATGCTTCAATAGAGCACCAACAAAACCCTAACTACCAGCCCTTTCGGCAACACCTATGAAGCAGATGAAGTCTCACCCGAGGTAGAGGCAAGGGTGGTTGCAGGGCTCAAGTGTCTGCAACCTAGCTGGGACACAAATCTGTGATTACAACACTCTAACACATCACTTAGCATTTATCGTTCGTTAGTATTTAATCCTTGTTCACATCATAGATAAACCCTAATTATAGAGCAATGCAATATTCAACAAGACCTAACACATTCAAGCACTTGGCATATAGAGATAAGTCAAATCTAGCATTCATTCACATGGCTAAGCACTAAGCTATCATCATATTAGATGTATCTAAACATTCATGAAGGTAAGCACAAAGCATAAATCATATGAAGAATATAAAAACCATAATGCACAAAGCAGCCATAATAGAGGATGTACGTGGCTCACCCCCAGCCTGGGGCTATGTCCACCAACTCTTCTTCTCTTTATTGTTTTCTGTCAATCATCTACATGCACAGAGCCACAAAATCCTACTCCACATAGCACAGGAGATCTGCGTGCACTTCGCCAGATCCTCCTTCCCCGAGCTAGGTTATAGCACAGAGCCTTCTTACAATCTACACTCAAGCTTCTTACAACCACCTGCACTTATCTCTGCACGTGTTCAACACATCATGCACAAAGCGTTTACAACTATTCACACTTAGCTCACCGACCAACTATATCTACTTCTTACATTTCCTAGCTACTTATTTATACATTACAAAAAGGGGCCTAAACATGGGTAAACCCATGGGTCGACATCCCCATACCCGTTACATAAACCCTAATCCCAAAACTTCCCTAAAAATGGTCTGAGATCCCGCGATCTCCGCTTCGACTTGTGCTCTGTTTCGACCAGCCTATCGAAGTCCCAAAATTTGTCAAACATGAGCAACGTTTCCACAAAACCTGTTCAAGGGCCAACAACCTCTTTATATTATTATAATTTTGTGTTTTCATTTCATTCCACTCATAAATATGTATCATCACTGCTCTCCTTAAAATAATTCTTTCACTTGGACTCCAGCAGTTGATCAATCCTTTCAAGATTTGAAGGTGGATATGTGCACCACTCTTGTCTTGGCCCTTCCTGACTTCAAAAATACTTTTGTCCTAGAATGTGATACTTCTGGGAGAGGAATTGGAGCAATCCTTATGCAAGATTACCGACATTTGGCCTTTACTAGCAAACAACTATCAGAGCGACATTTGGGCCAATCAATATATTAAAAGAAAATGTTGGATATTCTGCATGCAGTGGATCCTTGGTACCCTTATCTATTGGGGTAATGCTTCCAAATTAAGGAAGATAATTAGAGCCTCAAGTATTTTCTGGAGCTACGTCTTTCATCCTTGGAGCAACAAAAATGGGTGACTAATCTCTTTGGATATGATTGCAAGATCATTTACAAGAAAGGAAAAGACAATGTGGTTATTGATGCTCTTTCAAGAAAATATGAAGATGAAGGTTCCTTTTATTCTCTCTCCTTCATTGTACCAGATTGGATCCAAATTTTTCGCCAGGAATGGCTGCAAGATCCCAAAATTTCGAGTCTGATCCAACAAATGGAAGACAATTCTCCAGTTTCCCCAGGGCACTCTTGGAACAATGATGATCTTTGCTACAAAGACCATTTATATTTAAGTAAACAATCACAACTGAAATCCATGGTGCTTTTTGAGCTTCATGCTACACCCACAACTAGGCAATCATGGTTTACCAAAACCTATGACAGGGTCAAACGTTCTTTTTTCTAGGATGGTATGAAACAGGACATTCACACTTTTGTGGAAGAATGTGATGTATGTAAATACAACAAGGGAGAAACAGTTAAATCTCTAGGCACACTACAACCACTTCCGATCCCACCCGCTCTTTGGAGGGATATCTCTATGGATTTTATTTTTGGATTACCTAAATTGGGAAATAAGTCAGTCATCATGGTGGTAGTTGATCGTCTTTCCAAGTATGCTCATTTATGTGCTCTTCAACACCCATTCATCGCCTCCATTGTGGCTCAAATTTTCATGGATCATATCTTCAAGATTCATGGCATGCCTCATTCTATTGTTTCTGACAAAGATCCCACTTTCACCAGCAATTTATGGCAAGAACTTTGTAGGATACAGGGAACACAAATGCATCTAAGCACTCTCTATCATCCCCAGACTGATGGTCAAAATAAAGTTTTCAATAAGTGTTTGGAATCATATTTGAGGTGTTTTTCATCTGAACGAAAAAATCATTGGGCTCAATGGTTACCCCTAGCTAAATGGTGGTACAACATTTATTACCATACAACTAGTACTCACATGACTCCTTTTGAAGTAGTATATGGAAAAAATCCACCTTCAGTTCTATCATACATGCCCGACGTCTCGAAGGTCTAGGTGGTTGACCAACCTCTTATAGTTCGAGAGGCTATTCTATGTACCCTCAAAGATAATTTTGTCATGGCTCAAAATCACATGAAGCAACAAGAAGATCAAGGTCACTCATAATGTTAATTTTCTGAAGGGGACCAAATGTTTCTTCGACTGCAACCTTATAAGAAGACTCCACTCAAGGAAGACCATTGTAATAAAACTAGCGCCCAAGTTTTATGGTCCTTATACAATTCTCAAGCGCGTAGGCCAGGTGGCCTATTAGTTAGCTTTTCCCAGTCATTCTAAGTTGCATCTTGTTTTTCATGTCTCCTTCTTAAAAAAGGTGATTGGAACTAAGTGCCAAACTCAAACCAGTCTTCCCGAGTTGGATGAAGAAGGCTCTATCTGGTTACAACCACAAGTAGTCTTGGACCAGTGTGAGCGTCGTCTCCTTCATCACACAATCAAGGAAGTGTTAGTCGAGGGCATGAGAATTTTTGTCTTGAGAATTATTGTAATAGAGCACTGCTATGCTAGAGGTTTCCCCCTTGAAGAGGCAATTCAACATTATTTCCTATCAATAAAGGTATTATTTTTGTGTTGAGGTTTCATCTATTGTGTTGTTCCATTGTTATTCTCTATAATGTTTTTGTTTTTGGCTATTATAATAGATCTGGTACCTTACATAGTCCACTTAAGAACCTTTGAATTTTGACCTTCTCATCCCTGATGAAGTCCACGTACCTTAGAAGTTCCAATAATATTCTCTCATACTCATCCATTGTCATGCTTCTAACCTTGAGTTCAAATAACTCTTACATATTCTTGTCATAATATTTCTCTGACAAGTATTTCTGTTGGAAATATCTTTTAAATTTCGTCCATGAGATCTGCTTCTCCTCAATGTGCTTAACCTACTTAATTTGATCCCACCACATAAATGTTTTTCCTTGAATATGGTAGGTTGCAGTTCTTGCTTCCACATTCGATGGATAATCATGCCCAACAACCAAGCTTCATCTTCTTCTCCCTTTGTGTGGTTGTAGAATTCTTGGTCATCCTCCATGTCTCTAGTACTCATGTAGGAACCAAATATATTTTTCCTATAACTCTAAATATGAAAAAATGTGTAAGCAACAACTGTTGTTAGAATTATGCATACTGTAAAATATTTTTTCAATTAGGTTACATGTGATTATTCAGTTGAATTTATGAGGAGTGTGGATGCATTGAAATTAGATTCTCATTGTTTATATACATTCTCCTTTGAATTATATTTCCAACAACTATATTTGTGCCTTATTCTGAGTTATGAGTGAAAATTTTAGCTTTCTGAAATTTGCAATTTTTTTTATTCAATGGTGCCCTGTTATTAGCAATGCAATTCCGTTGAAAGGCCATTTCCTGCCACATGTAGTGTTAAGATATTTAGGCACTTAGGAGTTAGTTAATATCAACTTGGTCTAATGTGTCATTAGGTTAAAGTGTGTTTCTTTAGTATATATTTGTAATCCGACAATCACGATATGTTCCTGACATAAAGTGATCCGATGACTCATATTCTCCTTGATATTAACTACTACATTGATATGTGGATTAGCACTCGATTGGTCCATGATATCTATTTAAAGAGCATGGAGGGTCATTTTTCAATGATCGATTGCGATAAACTCTCTGTAATATATTTTCTTTTGCATTAATAAATTGCCTCAAGTGGTCGCATTGGCTGGGGTCGTGAATGTTTCCCCACGGGGGTTTTACCACGTAAAAACATCAATGTGTTGATCTTTGATCTAGTTATGTGAGTAGATATTGAAGGTGTCTATTTTCTATTGGAATACTTATGTTGTCGAACATGGTATCAGAGCGCATTTGAAGACCCACTCCCATTGTAGATCGAGATCATGAAGTTGTGTTTCCACATCTATGTTTTATACCATTTCCTTACATTTATAGGCTAAGAGGATTGTTCCATTGCATTTAGAGTGCTTGTTTTAGTTAGGTACTCTTTTCATTTCATTCAAAAAGGTTTATTTTTGCCCAAGATACGACCATTTCAGTCAGATACTAAGGTATAAAGCATGAATACGTCATTTTTAAATTTTTATGACAAAGATAATATTTTTGTTTTTTGTTTTCATTTATGAGTTGCTACTCTTTCTGTTCCGCATATGTTCTTTTCCCTGTGTTCTATGCGATCTCGACAAATCAGAAACATAACGAAAAGTTCTTTCTTATCTGTGTATTCTCTTTGTCGTGCACTTTATGCAATCTCGGTAAATAAAAAACAGAGAAAAAACTTGCATTTTTCAGGTAAGCTAACCAAGATCTAACCCCTTGTTGTTGTCAAGAAGAATTTTTTTTTTTTTTTTGTGGATACATGAAAATATTTTTTATTAAGCACACACTCCAAGATCGTCTTCCACAACAACAACACTCTCAATCCTCCTTCTAAATATTATAATGTGTTTTGCACTAGCCCACTTGGTTAAAAGTTGTTTTATTAAGTAAAAGGTCTCGAGTTCAAATCTTTTTTTTGTTACTTTTTTTGAAAAAGTTCATGCATTCATTGTAAAGTGCATTTCACTTAATTATAAATGTGAAACACTATTAAATAACTCTAATATTTTATTTTAAGTTATTCGTTTTGCATGGAACTTTCATTTATAAAGTAACTTCATTGTAAAAGTTATTCTCACTTATTCTATAAAAGTGGGTCACTTCATAAGTAACTTATTTAAAAGTGAGATTATAGGAAAATTTATGTAAAGTGGAACATCACCACATGGATCAATTTATACTTGACACATGGCTCTTTGTTTACCATTTATGTTTTTTTTTCTCAAAATGACATAACTTTCACGTCTGAAGTCCATTTTCAATGCCCTTTTTTTTAAACAACCAATTCTTTTTAGAGATTTCCATCCATAACATCAATTTTATCTTTTAAATCCATATTCTCTACATATTTTAATATGGCTTCTCCTAGTGATATTTTGCTTACCAATACTAACTACTTCTCATGGAAATCCCATATGGAATATGTACTAAGAAGTAAAGGATTGTACCAAATTACCTTGGGAACAAAACAAGCCCCCTATAATGGTGAAAATAGAGTCAAATGGGATAATAAGAATGACAAAGCATGTGGACTAATCAGAATTTTCATCTCTCTTGATTTAAGGTTTCACCTTCAAGGAATTAATGGCCCAAATAAAGCTTGTGAAAAGCTTGAAGTTGTGTTTGGTAAACACAATATTATTCAAACCCATCGATTGGAAAATCAGTTAATGACTTTAAATCCAAATGATTTTCCTTGCATTGAAGACTACTTATCTAAGTTCAAAACACTTATACTTTTATGTATAGACTTCAAACTAGGTCTTAAGAAGATTGATGCATATATGTTATTCTTGCTAAGTTTGGTAGTGCATATTATATTTGTGTATCTACCTTTTATGCCGCTAGAGACGCTCTCGAGAGTTATTATAAAGAACCCTCTCTTGATTCCTTTTGTGATTATTTTATTCAAGTGAATGATAAGCTTGTGCAACTTGGATTGATTATCACTGCAGGTACATCGAACAAAGATTCAGTGTTCTAGTAGTAAGATAAATCCAAGAATCCCAAGAAGAAACTTCCTCTCACGACAACAAGCAAAACAAGGGTCCCAAACCCTCTTCGTCAGCTTTTGTTCCTAACAATGACTAATGAACAAAATCCAAAAATAAGAAGACTGACGGACATTGCAACTTTTGTGGGAAATATGGTCATGTGGAGTCTAAATCTTTTAAAAAGATGGAATCCTTAGAAGTAGTAATGAAGAAGAACAACATCAACATTGATTCTTCTTCTTCTTCTACTCATGGACATGCACTTTCTGCTTCTCGTTTCACCTTCAACGCAACTAATACTTCTTCTTCTTATGAGTGGCTTATTGATTTTGGGATATCTTATCATATGGCTAAGAACAAAACCATAAGTTTTGTTCTAAATGAATATAGCACCAAGAAAATATTTGTTGGTGATGATAGATCTCTTAGTTTTGTAGGGTATGGAACACATCAAGTAGATAGTGGTCATTTCAATGACATATTATGTGTTCCAAGTATTTCCTGCAACATTCTATCAGTATATTAGATCACTCATTTAGGTGAAGGTAAAACTTTGAAGTTTTCACCTCACGAAGATGTAATCAAGGATTTAAAATATCTTAAGAATGTCCTAACAATTGGAATTGTTGATGATAATACGAGGTTGAACAAGTTTGACAACTTTGGGTCATCATATTTTCCATCATTTTTTGTTGCTCATAACGATGAATTGAGCAAACTTTGGCATGATAAGTTTGGTCATCTGAACTATCTCTCATTGCAACAACCATGTAATCAACACATGGTGACTGTTCTTCCTCTTGTTTCTTGCATAGATGGTGTTTGTGTCGGTTTTGTTCTCGAAAAACATCATTAGAACAGTTTTGACAAACGTGTCTCTTGGCACCCCTCGACCCCTTTGCAACTTATTTACAATGATTTGTGTGGTTCGCTTTATTTTCTTTATTTCTCTGGGTGTAAGTATTTATTAAATTTCAATGATGAATTCTCCAAATGCACTTGGGTTTACTTATTAAAACTTAAGAACAAAGTTTTTGACAAATTTTTGGTCTACAAGGCCCTTGTAGAAAAACAATATAGAAATCAAATTCAAAGATTAAGAAAAAATAATGGAGGTGAATATGTGAATAATAAATTTACAAGTTACTGTATTTCATAGGGCATTTAGATGCACCATACTATTCCATATACAACACAACAAAATGGTGTTGTTGAGAGAAAGAATCACACATTAAAAGAAATGGCTAATTGTATGATCCAATCTAAAGGATTAAGTTTTTATTATTGGGCATAAGTCATCAATTGTGAAAATCACATAGTAAATCACACTCCCACAAAGGCTCTAAGAAATATAACATCGGAAGAAGCATGGAATAAAATTAATCCAGATGTAATCCACTTCCATGTATTTGGTAGTGTAGCATGGGTTCACATTCCTCATGAGAAAATGAAATCTTTCTAGCCTAAAAGTGAGAAGTGTATTTTTTTTTTATATTCTGAAGATGTCAAAGGTTACAGACTTCTTCAACCTCATTTCAATGAAATTATTATTAGAAGATGTTGGACACATAATCCTTGTGATTTTGTTACTTGTAACAATATTATAAATATGAAGAGTCGTAGGTGATAGGAAAAGTCACCCATTAGGGAAGACCAACAATCACTCAAACTATATTTATGTACCTATCATGTTAATGCAATATACATTAGTGTGGAATTACGTTTTTCGACAATGTCAGGCCTAACAATGGTATTAGAGCGGGATAACTCCATAATTTTATTCTTTGGCATTTTCTTCCTTCCTCTCGAGAAGAAAA
>ML781352.1:181978-209175 GCA_009831015.1 Picea engelmannii | reverse complement strand
GTGCAGACATGACAGACAACGAAGCCATGATGAAGGTTACACTGACTATCCCTACACAATTTGTCCAGAAACATGCAGAGGAGATCTTTCCAGGTAATGGGATATCCATTACAAATTTCAATATATTATCGAAAACAATATATGACCGTGGTGATTGTGATCGAATTATATTGCTCAATGAAACAAGTGTTGTCGAAAAAGTTCCCACGATTTTCTCAGAATATCATTTCATACTGGACACAACAATCAACCAATTTGCAGAGAACAACGACATTTACCCAATTGGAACCATTGGTGCAACTGTTACATTTGCAAGAAAAGTTGGCTCGCAACATATTCTCCATATAAAAGATGGAAACTCGGACAACGAAAAGGCAATGGTATTGTTTTCCATACCCTTTTTATGTATCCTTTTCTTTTACATACTCGTATATCTTAGACATATTACATAACTATTAAACTGTTCCATGGTGCAACTACAATTGTTCGACGCCTATGAAGATTTATTTTCCTCAATGGAACAACAATTGCATAAAGGGAAATTTTCCAATTATGTTGTTCAAAAATATAACGAAGAAAAGAGATGTTAAAGAAAGGATCTTTCGTACAACCCAAGCAACATTTGTAACAAAATTGAGAACATACATAATACATGATCTCAAGAAACTAACTAGCTCCACAACTGTTGTATGTATACATATACACCTCCAGCAACAATTTTCACAAAACAAATGCCTTCAGCAGCTTTGTGCAACTTTTTTGTTGTACACATATATATTATATTGCTCAATATATTAACTACTATGCTAATGTGTGCAGGTTGAGGGTGTTCTAGTTGCAGAAAATGCCTACTCGACCCCCTTCGAGCATGTATGTGTCAATTTCAATTCTCTTGCTTTTGCCTCTGCGTTCATAAATGATGGCACAATTGATTGTCTACGATGCAATGAAAAATGACCTTACATATATAGTCATTGCGTCAACACTTTCATATGAACCCTCGGCAACATAGTTGTACACTATACAGTTAGAAAAATTGTATTACAAGATGTGCTTCCTGGGTTGACAAAATTTCCATATGAAATATACCTGCAGAAGAAGGCAAAGACTGTCTACATGCTACATGACTTTCGCGTCCATAGAAAACTTACCTTAAATGAGGACAATGCCATACTACATATTGACTGAACCCCAAAAAAAAAATTACATATCACGCATTGAAAAGAACCGAAACAGTGTGATATGTTTCTATCCATGTTACCCAATCAAAATATGAATAAAGTTTTGCACTACCATGGAAAAGTGAACTGGCGACGAATAATATTGTTGAGTCCATGAATGAAAAGCATGAGGAAAAACCTCATACAAAATACCCAATTATGAATAAATCAGGTCCATCGTTTGAGATGTCAAAATGGATTTCTCTTCTGAACAAATCCATCAGGCATTTTCAATAATATTGAAAATTTTTCATTGTTCAAAGTCCATTAAGTTAAACGTTGGCAGTTTTTTCCAGAACTAGTAATGTTAGAACATTGTCACGTCAACGCGATCTTGGTTCATAGTAATATCATAAGCAAATGTTCATAGTGATCTTGGTTCATACTAATAAAGCAATCAATGAATTTCTTGGTTCCCATTTGGGAGTTTGGTTATAGAAGGGATACAATTCCCACTCCTTGCTGATTTTTTCTTGTGTTGTGTTTGCCAAAATTTTGAGCATGTGCTTTGGTGTTGTAGTTCGGGGTTCTCATGGGCCTGGTTTTTGGATTATGACTGGATAATAGATTCAGGATCTTAGCACTTTTTCTATGATCTTAAGAAATATAAATGACCTTCATTTCCTTTTAATGCAAGCTCTGTGGAGCAAATGTAATATGTAGTTCATTTAACTAGTTTTTCTTGATTAATGAAATTACCAGAATTATTTTTTGGAAATGTTTTGAAAAAAAAAAAAAGATATGTTCTAGCTGAATTCAAATGGAAATATGTTATCAACCACACAAAATTAAAATTCAAGTTCGTCATTGTTATACTTACGCTCAAATTGACAATACAATAACTTTATTTCAACAACCCTCCATTGATATCTCTTTAGCTTTTCGATGTTTCTCTTATGCAAACACATCCTCGAAACTATAGGTATGACTCACTTCTTTATTCTTTGATTGAACTACCTGTAGAGATGTGTAAAAAACTTCATAGTTGATGTTGGTCCTAAAGTCCACCCCTGGCTGCTAAAGGGAAGAGCTAGGCCACCACAAGTTTGTAATGCTCGTTCTTTTCAAATTGTTGATCAGTTAGAGGGTTGGTTCACCAAGGCAAGAGCATGGTGAGATTGGCAAGATGATATGGATGAGGGTTCTCCTTTTCCACTGTTGCACCAATTCAAGACAAGTGACATAATAAAGCTAAAAAACGCAATGAAACAACAAACCATTCAATGAATAATATAGTGCAAGAAGTTTAATACTTAAAATAATGTTTCAACACATTAAACAATGTATCAAAAACACAATTACTGTCACAGGTTGCAATACAAACAAATCTTCATCGAAGAATTAGATTTTCTCATAGGTACCCTAGGTGCACCACAGTCGCCTGAACTAACCGATAGTTCAATCTACCAAATCAACCTCCCTATTATCGAATTGGCAGAGGTGAATATTATGGGATCTGGAAAAAAAAATTGTGTCAATCTTGAATTGGGAAAAAATGTTGGTTATTTTAGTTTTTTTAACGCATTATCACAGTAAGAATGAAACATTATGCTAGCCCATTGTTATCTACAAAGGTGTTGACATCATGTCCCTAATTATTATTGTGCATATATTAAAGCTTGTCATATTTGAGAATATGCTTGCATATACAAATGTTAAGTCATATATTTTGTCTATTGTTTATGGGTTTGAGCAAAATTTGCGAGCCGAAAACACCCTTCAAATTGGAACATGGTTTACATTTGGGCCACAAAAATACTATTAAAATAAAATAATATGAATAATATTGAAATAAATATAAACAAAATATTTTTAAACTTGAACCAAAGTTTGTCGAGCTCCAAGTATATTTCATAGTTGAGAATGTTTTTCCCATAGTTAATGTGTTTCTATCGCTTGATAATTATCAGACCAAGTGTTGTTGTATGAGGGATAAAGTTATTTTCTCCCTTTCTTTTCCCTCTTCTATACTTACCCATTTTTCCCTTTTCTTCTTCCCCTCTATTATCCCTTTTTGGTTCTAAACTTAGTCGCATTTCTATGATCGCGGGTTCCCGGGTTGGCGGAATGACAGATCCTCATATCCATCTATATCCTCACATCACGAGTTCGATCGGTCGTCGTTCCTTTCCATACATAGCCAATTTTATGACCGCGGGTTCTCGGGTTGGCGCTATCGAATTCTCATGCCCCATGTTCCATGATATACATATTGCACACAAAACTTCTGTGATCTACAATTCGACCCCGGACTTCTCGAACTCGCAAGCTTCACTCTACCTACGATGAGTCTGTATGATCGCCCCACCTTTCCATACTTAGTCAATTCTTCACCTCCTGTTGTCACAGATTCGTGGGTTCACGGACTCTCGGGTTCACAAAAGTTTCAAAGCATTTTTTGCTCCCGTCCATCCCTGCCACCTTCACGCCCTTCCTAATGCACATTAATTATGATTTTATTAGTGACAAATCACCACACGGGTTCTAAAATATTAGCATTAATAAGCGAAAAACTCGACGACATCTCCCATTAAAACGCATTAAACCAACATTTACAGGAGATTATATTATCATCCTCTAGCGTTCATTTTAAATACTATCAGGACACAATTACTGTCACAGGTTGCAATAGAAACAAATCTTTATCAAAGTATTATCTTTTCTCACAGGTACCCCAAGTGCACCCCAGTCACCTAAACTGACTGATAGCTCGATCTACTAAATTAACCTCCCTATTATTGAATTGGCAGAGGTGAATATTATGGGATCTGAAATTTTTTTTGTGTCAATCTTGAATTGGGAAAAATTGTTGGTTATTTTAGTTTTTTTAAGGCATTGTCATAGTAATAATGCAACATTATACTAGCCCACTGTTATCTACAAAGGTGTTGATGTCATTTCCCTATTTAATATTGTGCATATATTAAAGCTTGTCATATTTGAGAATATGCTTGCATATAAAAATGGGTTTGAGCAAAATTTGTGAGCCAAAAACACCCTTCAAATTGGAACATGGTTTACATTTGCACCACAAAAATACTATTAAAATAAAATAATATGAATAATATTGAAATAAATATAAACAAAATGTCTTTAAATTTGAACCAGAGTTTGTCGAGCTCCAAGTATATTTCATAGCTGAGAATGTTTTTCCCACAGTTAATGTGTTTCTGCCTCTTGATAATTATCAGACCAAGTGTTGTTGTGTGAGGGATAAGTTTATTTTCTCCCTTTCTTTTCCCTCTTCTATACTTACCTGTTTTTCCCTTTTCTTCTTCCCCTCTATTATCCCTTTTTTATTCTATACTTAGTCACATTTCTATGATCGCAAGTTCCTGGGTTGGCGGACTGACAGATCCTCATCTCCATCTATATCCTCACATCACGAGTCCTACCGACCACCGTTCTTTTCCATACTTAGCCAATTTTATGACCGCGGGTTCTCGGGTTGGCGCTATAGAATTCTCATGCCCCGTGTTCCGTGATATACATCTTGCACAAAAAACTTCCTTGATCTACAATTTGACCCTGGACTCCTCGAACTCGCAAGCTTCACTCTACCTACGATGAGTCTATTTGATCACCCCACCTTTCCATACTTAGTCAATTCTTCACCTCCTATTGTCGTAGATTTTCGGGTTCACGGACTCTCGAGTTCACAAAATTTTCAAAGCAGTTTTCGCTCCCACCCATCCCCGCCACCTTCGCGCCCTTCCCAATGCAAATTAATTATGATTTTATTAGTTACAACTCACCACGGAGGTTCGAAAATATTGGCATTAATAACCGAAAAGCTCGAGGACATCTCCCATTAAAACACATTAAACCAAGATTTACGGGAGATTATATTATCATCTTCCAACGTTCATTTTAAATACTATCAGGACAGAATTAATGTCACAGGTTGCAATACAAACAAATCTTCATCAAAGAATTATCTTTTCTCACAGGTACCCCAAGTGCACCCCAGTCACCTAAACTGACCGATAGTTCGATCTACCAATTCGACACTCTCATGCCCCGTGTTCCGTGATATACATCTTGCACCTAAAACTTTTGTGATCTACAATTCAAGCCTGGACTACTTGAACTCGCAATATTCACTCTACCTATGATGAATCCATCTGACTGCCCCGCCTTTCCATACTTAGTCGATTATTCACCTCCTGTTGTCACAGATTCGCGGTTCCCGGGTTCACAAAAGTTTCAAAGCATTTTTCGCTCCTGTCCATCCCTGCCACCTCCGCGCCCTTCCCAATGCACATTAATTATGATTTTATTAGTGAAAACTCACCACATAAGTTAAAAAATATTGGCATTAATAAGCGAAAAGCTCGAGAACATCCCCCATTAAAAGGCATTAGACCAAGATTTACGGGAGATTATATTACCATCCTCCAGCGTTCATTTTAAATACTATTAGGAGAAAAGGAACGTTCTCATCACCTTATGGTTGCATCTCGACATCATTTATGGTGAGATACGTTGAATATTTTTAGACGTGAGGACCATGGTTTTCAGTGGTCCAGAGCTTATTCCTACTACTCATCCCCTTCTGCCCAGAAGGAAGTTATCTGGACGTCTGGAATTGTGCGAGCAGGTTGTGTCCCCGAATTTTTTGACTGTAAGGAGTTGGTCACCTGGTGCGCTGAGAGATATATTCTGAACCAACATATTATCGAGTTGCGGTACCATTCCCCAGTCTCCCTATCGCCTCAAATAATTCTGAATATGTTAAGACTTCCCGAGCCAAATCTTACTTTCAAGGGCGAGGATTTCAAGGAGTTCTTAAAGAAGCATGATAATGGATTGGATCTCTCACCGGAATTCTTAGAGGACCCAACGACCGTCTCTGAGAACATCACCAGATTACAGGTCAGTGCATTTAAAAACCCTTTCCAAGAAATTGCATGGCTTTTCATGAGAATAACAGGACAAGAAAGTATGACCAACATCTCTCAGATGATTCTGTATATTTTATATTTTACGGTGAAGGAACAAGCCATCTTCGATTGGGGTATGTTGATTTCCATTGAAATCTCTTCCCAATTATCGCAATACAAAAGGGAGAAGAAATTCTTTATGTCATCTGATTTAATTTTTGTGATAGCGCATTGTTGTCCATTCCCCATATTATCTTTGTGTAACAAGGTAAACTGTGAATTTGACCCAATAACCTTCTAGTATCAGACATTATAGAGACACAAGGCCTCCCAACATTTTTATGAATTCTTTGATGATTTTGTCTCAGTTTTTAAAGGGTTGATATTTGGAAAGGATTTTCCCCGGACGTCTGACCAAGCGAGCAATTTCTTGGATAGGAAGGGGACACCGGAACAAATGGAGAACTATAATGTTATAAGGATTTTTGGATCCAAAGAAAATCCTTCATTCCTTCCATGTCACATATCTGATACAATGTTTGTTGCTAAGATAGCAGGGCAGTACACCTACTAGTTGCATTTTTTCCATGAAAAGAGAAAAAAACAATTCATACCTCTGTCTTGGAAAGTAGGGGATTTCATATTCATGAATATGAACAAGATTGACGAATTCGCGGGCCACTTCCACATCCTCAATTTGAAATATGCTGAAAAAGTAAAAGGGTTCGACCCTAATGGTATTTGTGTAGAACACCTATTGGTTGTCGGTTTCAGCAATTCTTTCATTAACATTATCTTGAATGAAGATAAAGATAATGCCTCAAGCAGTCCTTCTTGTGACATCGGTGACCTAGAGACAATACTCAGCACCAATGCATCATACAAGAATATACGAAAAAGTCCGGGTGAGAAAAGTGGGCAATCCCCGACTGTCACACCCAAGACTACAACATCTCGGAGCAGCACTCCAATGGCCTACCCAAGTAAGAAAGTCACACATAGTTATTTAGGCGAAGGAGGAGATAAGAACCCTCCCTCTGGAAAAATTGAAATTTCTCATAAACTTCCCATGAGAAAGAAACGAAAAAACATTGTGCAAGAAGAGGAGGGACCAAGGGGAGAAAGTGATATCCACGATCTCTCCATCGAAGATATGGAACTAGAAATTTACATTGAAAAAGTGTTCCCCGACGACAACCAGCTAGAGAGCACTGCTCCACAAAGCCCTCGGATGGAAATAGTTGGGATCGAGACCTTCGACGAAGAAGAGTCTTTTGCATTTCAGAGCGTTGTTTTTTACAGCGAATCCAAAAATCTGATTATTGAAAAAAGACACATAAAGAATAAGAAGGGGAAATCTCGTTCATAGATTAACCTACAGAACATGCAGCCTTCCCAGATATCCCAGATACACTGAGCAACTGGAGATGCTCTAGACAACTCTATTGACGGGCTTGAAGCGGGGAATGTCAGGTTAAAGGAGGGAATCAAAGAATTAGAGGGAGCTCTAATGCCCCTTCCAATGTTGGCTAGTCCTTTGGCAATGATTAGACCTACCACACCCACGGAAAAGTTAAAAGGATTAGCAAGCCTTCTCACATCATCCTAAGGCTATGTGGAAAACAAAATAAAAAAGAGAATGGAATTAATAACAGAGGCTTAGGAGATGTCAAAGAGTATGGTCTCTTTTGGAACAAGAGCATGTGATTTTCATGAATATATGCAAGCAGATTTGAAAAACAAGCAAGGTTTCTACCTCGATACAGTTGGAGCATTTGGTGTTAAAGTTACTAGTATGAAGAAATTGAGAAGAGTAGAGGAGGATCTCCCTTCCCCGAATAGAATAAAGAAACTAAATGCATGCTAGAAAGAAAAGGTAAAAAACTTGAATGGTATCGTTCAAGCATGTAGCCAGACCATAACTAGAAGAAAGGAACTATTCAAGAAGATAACTAAGATAGATCTAGCTGGTAGCACCAATGAAGTCCAAGACCCAAAATTGATACTCAACTCGTTGTTTTTAACCAAGAAAGAATTTGATGAACAAGTTGAAATATTTAAAGGGCCATCATTTGAAAAATTATATGGCATTATTGAATATGGTGAAGATGACGTGGAAAACTGGCTAGTTGATTATTTGATTAAAAACCAAGATATTGAAGAATCATTGCACAACATCTCTATTGATCTAAGGGACTTGGAAGGTGAACTCTTCAATATAAAAATCCGGCATGAAATCTATGTGGCTCCCATGAGGAGCTACATCAAGGAGTGGTTCAAAAAAGGTTGTCGACAAGCTTATCAATGAAGGGAAAAGGACAATTGAGACAGTTCCCATAACCGTCGAGGAAATCCATAAAAGGACATCAGCGAGAAAATGACAAGGAATGAGATAACATCATAGTAAGTTCATATTGATCACATTCTTTTGTCTTTGTCAATCTCTTCATCCAGTTAATCTACCAATTTAAATAGAAAGGTTTAACCGAGGACTGACAATTTTCTCTTTCTTCTTGCCAGGTCTTGTTGCCTTCCACCACCCACTTTATTATTTCTACAAGCTTCATTCTTATACATATTTGCTTTATGGTCCACGGGAGCCCCAATCCCAGTCATTATGAAAAACACATTTAAATTTCAGAGAATATGTATTGAACTATATATTTTTTAGAAATTCCAAGAGAGTTATTTTGGGAATAATCTCGACTGTATTTTGTAACCTAGTTTATCTGAATATAAAATATTTGAGGTTGTTCTATCATTATCTTTTTTTAGTTGCCCATGTATCACACTGTCAAAGCTCTCTTGTGCACGCAGATCATTTTATTTTAATTTTTATGTGATCAGATATCATTAGCCCTGCTATGATGGATGTGAGCAAGTTTTATTTATTTACTTTACATATATGAATGTGTGCATCTCCTGGTCCATTCACATGAATTCTCTTTCTACAAGAAAATTAAAATACATTTTCCATTTTCTGTTATATCTATTTTACTTTCATTTGAGGCACTTCTTTAAAGGTCTCACATTTTATAAATCTCGGACAGAGGAGTACCACCTCTATAAAAATGTAGGAGGATTTGCACCTTGTGAGGTTGTCATTTCGGTCCTGACGGATTCAAGCGTCAACAAAAGGCCAAACATTAATGAGGATTGTAAATCAACTATACATAGTTAGAGCCAAAAATCAAGTCATAGTTTGTGTTTGCATTTGCTCACACTCTTTTTAATGATACAAACACAATACAAAACTAGTATGTGGATAAAATATTGCACTAGAAAATGATGATTTGGCAACAAGTGAAAATTCTAGCCCGCAATTAATTTCCAATGCCAAAGATCAATGACACTTGTAAATACATCTTAAGTTGTCGCTTTCTCTTGAAACCTATGCGATTTTGAAACTCCAAATGCGCAGGTGTCGTTGATCTGAAACCACATATAGGTGCTAGTTTTATTCTAGATTTTGGGTTTTCCAAAGTGTCTTCCATCACCATTTCCACATCTGAACCTCGTCTTATAAAAATTAACAGTTGACTGATATGTCTAAGGATGACACCCCAAATGCCCAATCTTAGAATATCTTCTTCATCTTGTAAGATAATTGAAGCTGTTAGAACACTTTAGGATTTTAAACTTTTGAATTTTAAGATCTTTTTTTTTACCTCTTAAAAATTAAAAATTCACCAAAAAAACTTAGGGAGTTGTTTTTCAATTAAATAAATCCATGATCGTTATGTATTAATAAGGCCCTTACAATATCATACGTTGATGAATTCCATTAAATTTGATCAAACCAGTCTCGTGTTCTCTGCATTATATGCATGCCTGAATTTTAAAATAAAACCTTCAACGATCACTTTCAGACTTCATGTTTGGGCAGTTTCAAGGCATCTAAACAAAAAAAACCCAAATCTACAAAGTTATGAATTCCCGAAGATAGTTCATTGTGATAATCTTTAAAAGGGTCTACAAATGAGCTATAAGACATGTCAAAAGGATGATGTGTCATATAAACAATATGTGCCACATGTCACCTCAAATAGTACAGATGACGAACACATGATATGATTTAAACGAGTGCCACCTGTCACGGTCTATATGAGCACTACATCCCCTGACTGATGGACATGACGTATTTGCAACAGTTTTATGACACGTGTCGACGACGGATTGATGCCACGTCTCTCACGTACTTATGCTACGAAGGTTTATGATGTCACATGTCTTTACTGGTTGATGCCACGTGTCCTTCGTGCATGGTTGCCACATGCCTCTAGCACTTCGCCCTTCGGGAGTTTCTCTATGCAGAGTTTGTATAAGTCTCGGACTGGTACGGGCACCGAGTCATTAACCATGTTTATTTCCAATTAACCCAAGATTAATGTACCTTTTCATTAAGTATCTCGGGAGTTCTTGACTCCGTCTCTTTGGCGTTCGACGATTTCGACCTGTTCTGCATTGAAAACTGCCAGAGTGGTACAACCCCGAAGTGACGTGGCACTTCACGCATTTTGGTCACAAATAGGAAAACAAAATGACATTTGAGAGATTTTGTAAAAGGGAAAGACAAATAAATATCCAAATGGACTCAATTTCACAATATTGTTTATGAAAACTGTTATTTTGGTACGTGCCAAGGAGATTATAGTGATGGGTTTGCCCATTGACTACATATTAGTTAACATCTTGACTACAAATTTATGATGTTTTCTAATGTTTAACAATGTTTGATTGAATTTTTGTAATCTTAAAAAAAGTTTAAATCATTTTCGTGACTACACATTAGTTAACATGTTGAGTGCAAATTTATGGTGTTTTCCAATGTTTAATAGTGTTTTATTAAATTTTGTATTTTTTTTATAAATTAAATAATTTTCCTGTATAGCTATTGATAGATGAATTGAATCTCTTTCTACAAGAATTTAAGAGGCTCTTTAATCCATAATTATAAATGCATGATTAGGTTTTGTTTTCCCTACCTAGTACTTCCATTTAAATAAAAGATACTCTATTGTGACATCTGCAACTTCCGCTCCTTGCATTTTACATGCAAGGATAATTTGTGATAGGGTGTCAGATTCAAATATAAAACTTTGTTGAGCGTGTTTCCAATAGATTCCAACACATGTGTGCCTTTATAAATGACATAGTTTTGTGGCCACTAGCCCTCTAACAAAGACAACAAATCAATGGACATATAAAACATGGCAACTTAGTTTATTATTTGGAAGGGACTACGTTGAAATGCAGTACTTGTTTATTTATGAGTTCTTAGCCAGCATCCTACCTGCAATGTCGTAAATAATTAATATATATATAAAAAAATCACACATACTTAATATAAAAACCATTACTTTAACTTTGTGTATACTGACTTTGCTAACAAAATTACAGACTTAAACATACACTTGTAAACTTTGTTGACAACGAATTGATTTTTATTTGAAAAAAAAAAACAAAGAAAGTTTTAATGTTCATAACATGAAATTTAGGAACATTTCCATTTACAATCAATGGAAAATACCTCAAAGAGCATCAAATAAATCAATGTACAAAGTTTAATGTTTTTAATGTCAGATGTTTTATCAATACAAAATTGTTGGGACACATAGCATCTAGAAGTAAGAACATGTAGGTGTTTGATCCAAGTGGATCTTGGTGGCCAGCCACCTTTTCCACTGAATGAACATTTCTAGCCTATGGTTTTGATAAACCATGATATTCACCATTTAAATGGGAAATGGAATATAATACCATCTTCATTTGTTAATTACAGACATCATGTAATGATCTTATGTACATTCCTACATCATAGCGTTAATGCACCGGATCCCATTAAAACTCCGCAATTAAGCGTGCTTGGGCTAGAGTAGTATTGAGATGGGTGACTGCTCAAGAATTCCTGGTGCTTTACATGCCTATGACATTTTATAAACTTAGATTAATTTATCCCACCATCATGGGAATTGTTCTCCTCTCACTCTCTCATATATAATTGAGGCAAAGGAGGCCCTTTAAGCATGCAATGGGGTGTGATGTAAAGCTTATTGCGAATGAAGCATAGCCAACATCTCTTTCTTTTCAGAGATAAGCTACCCCATTCTACCAGCTTTTGTTCTATAGTGTTTTCCTCTCTTATTCATTAATAGAAGTTGTGATTCACTGTATTTATGTGTTCTCTTCTATATTTTTGTTTTTGTCTCGTTTCGTTCTCAACATAATATGAATCAGTGGTATCATAGCAGTCTGATCCTTGTCATTTTTCAGAGCAGGTCCCTGACGAGGTCATGGTATCGAGCTAGTTTCGCTTGACGAAAACCTCTCTCTCTAGCCCAAGTGACCTCCCATGGCGAAAGAAAAGAGAAATGATAGAGCAGGAGATCCTTTCAAGACATTGCTCGAGGAACAAGATGATGGATAACTTCGCTCAGTTCCTTCGAAGACTACTGATGGAAGTGGTTGAGGCATCTTCGAAAAGAAACCATTTTGGAGGCGCGACACCCTTCAAGGTACAAGTCAATTTTGATATCCCCTTATTTGAAGGCCAGATATATGCGGATGCTCTAGAAAAATGGTTGAATATGCTAGAAGGTTATTACTCCATCCAAAATTTTTCTGACAATGAAAAGATCACCTTCACGCTCCTTAAATCCCTTCCCCATGTCAGAGCTTGGTGGGAAGGTTATTGGGAGAGGTACATCACAGATGAATCTACACCATTCATGAGAGAACCCACTTGCACGACCTTTGTATATTCCCTAAAGGAGGAGTTCTACCCTATCGAAAACTATGATGACTAGTACATGAGATGGACAACTCTGCATCAAAAAAGACATTAGATGGTGTTGGAGTACACTAACATCTTGCATACCTTGCGCTCAAAGTTGGGTATCAAAGACTCCGAGTGGCACCTATTTTTGAAGTATCACAGTGGTCTGCACAGGTACATCCAAACATAGATGGATTTCTTGGAAATCTCCTCATTGGGAGCTACTTATCGATATGCAGTCAAAATTGAGCAGAAATTCAAGCAGCAGAGTAAGCGAGAGTTTGGGTTTGAAAATACACCACAAAAAAGTCATGGAAAAGTCAACCCTAACTCACAGAACGAAGTACATAGCAAAGAAGGTCAAACTCAAGAGATCCAGTCCAAGACGTAGGAAAATAAGGGTAACAAGAAGTCTAAGAAAGGCACCAGAAAGTGGTGTGAGTTCCACAATGACCCTTGGCACGACACCGATGAATGTCGCTCAAAAACGTCATTAGTGACCGAGCTCAAAGAAAACGAATCGGAACCTGAATTGGACATTGATTCAAAGTACAATAAATAGAAACATATCATTGATGCAGAACCCACTGCTATGATCACGACCACAAAAATAAAACCATAAGAACCAGAGGAGCTTGAGGAGGGGGAGCACCTCTTCCACTCATAGATGTGGGTAAAGGGGACCCCACTACATTTCATTGGTGAAATTGAGAGTCAGAAGAACATGATCTCAGTCGAGGTTGTCAAGAGATTGAAGCTACCAACAATGTCACACCCCCAACCATACACCATCGGATGGTTGATTCGGAGACGAGACATTTGTGTTAGCTAGCATTGTCGCCTGTCCTATGGAATCAATCCATTCAAGGATGAGGTAGTATGTGATGTTTCCCCACTTGATGTTTGTAATGTTATTTTAGGACAACCATATATGTGGAAATGTCATGCTATCTATGAGTCTCGTCCCTGCAATGTCATTTTTACTCTCCAATGTCATTGTTACTCTGGGAGGTAAGCTCTACAGGGTACTAGAGGTAGCTCTGACTATTGCCACTTCATTGATCTCGGAAAAATAATGCCACAAAGTAATCTCTCATACCACAAATTTTTCCCTCTTCGTGATCCAGTCAGACGATGCACAAGAGGTCGATGCGACCACTACATCCTTGGCCCAAGACGTTTCTATCCAGTAGAAGCATGTCGATGATATTGTAGAGGAGCATGAAGAGAATGAGAGTCTTCCACATGTTCAACATAGCTCTATTTTCCATGGGCCATTTCAAGTGTGCTTGGGGTTCCAATCGATAGACCCTATTGATATAGCTCTTCTTGATGCATCTTCACCGACAGAGTCCTCCCACACTCAGAACAAGGAATATCATGTAGTTAGATCTGTTGAACATATCCAACACCTCCAATAGGTTCATGAAATCCTCACATGCAAAGTACAAGCATTACATCTACTTCAACAAGGCAAGTGAATCACCAAGGTTCAGATTCAACATAAATTTCCCCACCTCCCAAGGGAACTTGACGCAATGGGGATCTTTTCTTCCTAAGGGGGGAGGAATGATCCAGGTGGATCTTGGTGGCCAACCACCTTTTCCACTGAATCAACATTTTGAGCCTATGGTTTTGATAAACAATGATATTCACCCTTTTGATGGGGAATGGAATGTAATACCATCTTCATTTGTTAATTGCATACATCATGTAATGATCTTATGTGCATGCCTACAACATAGCATTAATGAATTGGATCCCATTAGAACTTCATAATTAAGCGCGCTCAGGATAGAGTAGTACTGTGATGGGTGACCGCCCGAGAAGTCCTAGTGTTTTACATGCCTATGGAATTTTATAAACTTAAATTAATTTATCCCACATGCATCATGGGAATTTTCTCCTCTCACTCTCTCATATATAATTGAGGTGAAGGAGGCCCTTTAAGCGTGCAATGGAATGTGATGTAAATTTTGTTACGAATGAAGCATAGCCAACATCTCTTTCTTTTCAGAGATAAGATACCCCATTCTTCCAATTTTTGTTCTACAATGTTTTTCTCTCTTATTCATTAATAGAAGTTGGGTTTCACTCTATTTTTGTGTTCTCTTCTATACATATATATTTTTTTGTCTTGTTTCGTTCTCAACATAATTTGGATCAGTGTTTCTTAGATGAGGTGGCATCTACTCTAAATAACTAGGGATTCAAACCGAGAATTGGTGTGACACCAGAGACGGGGGAAGAGTAATAGGACAAGAAATAAAAAATGTTCTTGGGTGCCACCGTTGTTGTATCTGGTTTACCAATGTATGAGGATAATGCATCATAAAGGTCTAGCACTACTGTATCTAGTCGAGGGTGAGAATCCTTTACCTCATTGAAGAAATAGTTGTTAAGGCAGAGCAAGAGCACATAGTTCGTAGAACCAAAGATCGTGATTTTATCTTCTGCTCAGGTAGTGGTTTTCTCTTTCACCCAGATGGAGGATGCTACAAAAAAACCCTAATTCTTATATGGATAGGAGGTAGGTAGTGGCTTTTTCTTCTTCCCAAGTGGAGAATGCTACTGAAAACCCTAATTCTTATATGGATAGGAGATAACTAACAAAAAAGTGTTTTGAATAAGGCCAAGGATTCAATATTTTTCTACAATAAGTCAGACTTCAACTTGTTCATGGAAGTTTCCATCAATATCTCATCCATCATTTTCAATGATAATCTCCAGCATAAATCTACATCTATTGTAAGTTTCATGAACTATTTGCTAGATAAGAAAATGAAGCCAAATTAACAAATTAATAATTCCTTCTAGCTAGGGTGTCTTCTTTTCCCCGGATTTTCGGTAGGCATCCACTTGCCCTTGGTTCCTTCTTCCATAAAGATGGGTAGGCATCTTGTTGACTGAAGCAATGGGTAGGAAACTTGTTGACTGAAACCTATGTGGATGTTGTAGTAAAATATAGCCTAAAATATATATTATGTGCATTTTATTATAAATATAGCTAAGAACGACAATCTAGGTTTATTTTCATAATTTCACTACAATTTATTTTGTGAAAATTGTGAAATTACATGCAACTTTAGTTATTTTGACTAAAATGGATGTTTATAACAAGTTTCAAATATAATTAAATAACATAATTTTATTCTAGATTTATTTTCATGTTTTCATTGCAATCTATTTTGTCAAAATTGTGATATTACAGACAACTTTAGTTATTTTGACTCCAATGGATGTTTATGACAGGTTTCAGAAATAATTAAATAACACAATTTTATAGGTTTCTCGCTTTATTCACCACACATAATGCATTGTTAGCAAATTGATTGTTCATATAACATGTCTAGCCTATATATTACTATCAAAAAACAGTGAATTCAAGCTATATTGCTATTAGAAAATAAGAATGGCATTTTTCTAATATAACTGAAAACTATTCTAGAAATTAGATGGCAATTTTCTTTCTCAATTAATTTATCATATTACTATGATTGTTCACTATTATTTCAAGCTTTTCTATTTAATATAAGGTGATTTATTGCATCATGAATTTTGTAAAGAAAGTTCTGGAAAAATATTACAAAAATAGACCACAACTTATCATATAAGAGTAGAACCTTTAAAGGATCCCCAAATATCCTAAGCTTTGAAAGCTCTTGTAGCTAAGTTAAACAAAAATTGCAATCTCCTATAGGAAATGAGGTTTGCATAAATTTAATTTATATTATGTAAATAATCATAAATTGAAGAAAAAAAGAAGGGTAAATAGATTATGGAAAAGATAGCTTTCTAAGAAAAATCAAGAAGGTAAATAGAATACGAATTACTCATTTCTTTACTAATTGATACACTATACTATGTTTGTATGGCTTCCATGGATCAATCCTAATCAATTCCACGCTTGGAAATGAGAAAGACTCCCTGGAAAACAAATAACAAGTCTAAGTATGAGTATACGAAGAAATGAAAGGCGAAACAACCAAAAGAAATGAAAAGCAGAATAACCAAACCAAGGGAATGTGCTCGAGTGCACACAATGTAATGTATGTGCATATATAGCTTAATATTATGATGTAATGGTAGGTAGTGAGAAGGAGGGAAAGCTGTGAGGCGATGAGACTAGATTGCACCACCACGACCTAAAATACACCATTGTTCCTCGATTACAACATTGTTTAGAGTGAGTGTTAGAGCCAGAACCTCGACTGCACCATTGTTAAGTGCCATTGTCAGAGTACCAAAATGGTGACTCACAATTTTTATTTTTTATTTTTTTTTAAATTCTAACAATTTCTAAAAATAAATTGCACACACCAGGGGATTTAAGTCACATTTGATAGCTCTGACCCAATTAGAAATTAGATTTTTAAAATTTAATAAAAAAATAAATAAATTTGTTTAAAAAAATAAATCGTATTAAACTGGATTTCCAGGAAAAAATTGGCTATAGTTGCGAAGTTGGGGTGAATAATATGAGGTCAACGTAGTTTGACTACGTGACCGGACCGAAAGTTATAGTCCCTGGATGTGGCAGGGACTAATAAACTACTCAATGTTGGCTTTGAGATGTTTATAATGGGAATAAGTACCTCAATTTGAGATCTTCTGAGAAGAAAGTAAGGATGTGTCCAAGACTTGATGCAAGATTTATAAATGCATAAATAATATTTGGTTTAATGATCTGCAATATAGATTAATCAAAGATATTTTGCATCTTGTAAGCACTTGGTTCACACAAAGTTGTACGTATTAATTCTAGAACATAGTGGAGATAACTATCAAATATAGAGAAGTGTTTCTTTATCATATAAATTCATGTTTGTCTATGTTGGGACTAATAAATGCCACCAATTTCAAAGTTATAAATTTCTCAAATATCACTACTATCCAAGACCAATTATGTGAAATGGCACCAAATCTCTTGGTGGATAATAGGTATTGTAGAGGTCCAACAATGAGGAGTGCATTGTTATGTTCTTTAATAGTTTTGAAGATGATTGACAAAATATATAACCATGAAATGATAGAAATTCCACTTCATTCATCAAATCATAAAACTTTTAAAGTCGGAAAACACCATATAATAATATTTTTATGGAAGGATAAAATTGTGTTCACTTAACTCTTTGAGGGGAAACCTCCAAATGAGAAATCTAGCAGTATAAAAGAGTCCCTGACATATCTAATAAAGAGGAATCCATCCTTATTTATAACTAACTAGAAAACTGATAGAGGGACATGCATGTGTGTATAATAAGAATCTTGACAAAGACAACCATTGATGCTTGCAACATTGTCTAGGGAAGATTATGTTCTTTTTCCAAACATGTAAAATGAGTATATTATACTTTGATGAACATATTTTCCTATTATTATATATGGTTTTATACTTTATCAAAAAAGATTCCAAGACCTCGCAATGTTTTATAATTAGTAAAAGATTTGCCAACAATTTACAAATATTTATAATCCCATTAAAGATTCACGAAGTTTTTACAAGATTTTATAATTCAATGAAAGATTCGTCAAGATTTTACAAGATTATATAAATCAGCAAAAGACCAAAACATTAAATATACATATTATATTATTGATAAAATAGCCTTCAAATTTTTCTATGTATAATCATGAGGATTCGCCCATTTATTATACATATAAATTTGGGGGAGTTCTTAAATTTTTCCCTACTCGCAGTGCTATAGTAGAGAAGAGAATATTTGTAAAGCAATGACAAAGAGTAGTGGTAAGGAAAAAATTGTTGGTGGTTTCCAATATGTGGCGGGCAGTTTAAATGTCATATTTTTACATCCTCTTTTCCCTATTTTTAATCATTTTCACTTACATATGACTCTGTATTAGTTCATTCTAATGTTTATGTTTGGGATTTAGACTCAAAGTGTTTTCCATTGCATTTCCTTAGTATTTCATGTGAATTATGGTTAAATATTAGAAAAATAACATATTTTGCATTTATTTTTGAAACATAGGTTAGTCTCTTGATTGTTGCAGAACTAGTTGTCATTGTTTTTACTCCGGGCATATTGCGATGTTGCTACTCCACAGACAATAGTATGGCTCCATAAAATTCAATCCTCAACCACCATCAACTATGGAAAATATATTCAAATATAAGTTATATGGTTTAATTATGGATAATGGATTTTTCATGTGCATAAATCCATTTTCTACAATTTCATATTTTTCAATTTAATTTGGGTAGTTGTTGGGTTATGAAAAAGGTACAAATATCCTCCTTATTTCCACGATTTATGATATAATCTTGATTGACTTTTCTGTTAATTAGGAATAATTAGGATAGAAAATGATTAATATGTCTTCTAGAAATATTATCGAGTTATATTAAATAAATTCTAAAAATACGGTTGGAATTGTTTGATTTTGTTACAGGAATGGATAAATATTGTTAAACCCAACATAACTAAGGAGATTTTGAAGATACGTAGGCTATTGAAGTTTGAAGAAATTTAGTGCAAAGCAGTTTCGAGGGAGATTAATTCTCTACTTTGTAAACTTATAAATAGTAAAAGCAATCCTGAGGATCTCTCGATCCTCGGGATAGTTTAATTTACCCATATTATTGTAATATATAGAGGGTAATGAATCCTGGAAAGGATTGTCTAATAATTTTATCCAAGCATTCAAAACTCAGAATTGCTCTGTGCAAGAAGTTTTTGTAAATGTTGTACCAGTTATGGAATTAATAGAAGCTTTGAATGTTTTCATCATTTTCGCATACTGAGTTTCTAGCAGCAGTGCTTCTGAGGACCGAAGGCCCAATCTAAAGGAGTTACTGTCTCAATCTGTAATTGTATCAGTTTGATTTATGTTCTACGATTTGAATCTCTTTTGCAATAGTCAAGATAAATGTATAAGTATGTTAATGATTTTATAATGTTTGCTTATAGAAGACAGGTGTTTCATTTGAATGTTATCGATTGTTGTTCCAGTTTCCATTGTTGTAGTTTATTGCTTGATAGTTCCTCTCATTTTCACACGCGTTGTTCCTTCTCGCTTAATTTAGCATTTGTTGTTCCTTTCGCTTAATTTAGCATTTGTTGTTCCTTTCGCTTAAATTAGCATTTGTTGTTCCTTTCGCTTAATATAGCATTTGGTGTTCCTTTCAATTGTTGTTCTTTCTCGATCTACAATACTTAGATATTTATTTCCAGTAGGTTAGATAATCATCGATAGATCAATTTATTGATCTTTTTCATAGATTCAATTATTGTTTCTTAATTAGATCAATTCAACAATTCAATTGATGCCTTTAATTCATAGCACATTATAGATCAGATTTCAATTCTGTTAAGTAAGATCTTAGTTTCATAAGTTTAATGAATGTGTGAGAAACTTATTGTTGATCAACTCAAATTTGCTTTAACTACACGATTTTAGCCTCTACAAGTTATCTGCATAGACTTTGTTGATATTCTTGAAATAAAAGACGAATCCTCGGGTTGATAAATTAATGTTAAACTAAGGTTGTTTTTAGGAAATCTTTAGAGACCAACATTTTCACGCCGTTGTCGGGGAGAGTGTCAAAGGTAGCATAGGTTGTGTCTCTAGAGGATGAGGTATTGAAGACAGAAGGTAAGAACCTACGCAGGCAATAAGTAAAGTGCTTATGCCAGCGCTTACCTCCAGCTGATATATAGAGGTTATATAGGTGTTTAGATTTTTGTGTGAAGTGTGTATGACTAAGAAGAAAGAACCTGAAAAACCAAAACCCCCACCAAAAACTACCAAATCCCAGGGCTCGGTGCTCCCTGGAAGAAGCACTTTCATGGACGACATCATCCAAAAAGCTGAATCTCAAGCTTCGGTTGGACCCAGGAGAGGCTCTACCCGAATCCCTCAAGCAATAGTTTCACCAAATGCAGCCCATGCTAAGGTTCATAGCAGAACTGGAGGGACTGAGCAAATTTTTCAAAGTACAGATCTTCCACCTATCAACCCTTTAGATGAGGGAAACTCTTGTAATCTGGAGGAAGGAGAAAGGGATACCAGCGGGGTTGCTAAGGTAAACCCATCACCACCACCTGATTCTGGATCTCCTATGATAGGAGAGGGCATACCTGAAATCCCAGATGGAGGTAGTCCAGTCAAATCCCCTAGGGGATCAAGTAATCAATCACCCCGAAAAGAATACCCAGGCCAAGAAATTCCTGAAGATTATTGGCATATCTTCGACCAAATGGTGCAACTAAATCAACAACGAGCCCAGACTTCCACTTTGGAATATCCAATAGTTGATCCAGTTGCCAATGCCCCCATGAAAGAAATCCCCTTACATAATCTGCCAACCTTTCATGGATTAATTTTAGAAGACCTGGATGCATTCTTATTTGAATTTGATGTCCTATGTAGGGGTTATGACTACACCTATGAACCCCAAAAACTAAAGTTGTTCCCTTCCACTTTGAAAGGGGCATCTTTGCGCTGGTTTATGGGGTTGGGAGCCAGAACTATAAACTCATGGAATGAAATGAAACAAGCCTTATTGACAAAATATCAGGATTATTATAGAACCAGGGATCTAAAAGATGAAATATTTCAAATGACTGCAAAGGAAAATGAGACATTAGAATAATATGTTGAAAGGTTCTAATACAATTTGCAAAGATCTCCTTATGGTACATTACCAGGTGAGGTGCTCAAAGCCACTTTGATAAAAGGAATGAAGGATGAATGGGTAGAAACATTGAATTTATTGGGGAAGGGTGATATTTATCAAGAAACTTATGATAATATTGTTCAATTGTGTATCAGGTGATCACGTGGAAGTACATGGACCAGATCATGGATGCAGACTCCCCTCACCAGAAATAAAAATATTACCAACGGAGGAATTACCCGAGCAGAAGTCGGTAATCTCTTAGAAAATTTCAAAACTGACATTATGAGCACTCTGACTACACAATTGGATGTATTGCAGGCTAAAAAGAAATAAGCAGAAGTAGAATAGACTTTGGCCATATTTTGCCACAGATGCGGAAAAAAACATGGTCCAAGGGAATGTCCTTTGGATGTGGTTAGGGTTTGCACCATTTGCGCCAAAGATCACGCAACAAAGCAATGTCCATCGCTCCTAGGACTAAAAGTTGTCTTTAGAGAAGAAGAAGAGGAAACAAAACCATTATATATGATGGCTCAGCGTCGCCAATGGCAGGCCCAACCTCTAGGTACACTACAGAATCCCTCTTCTTTATTTTCTGGGCAGTATAATCAGTATCAAAATTCTGGAAACACGTGGCAGGGCCAACCATTTTATAACCCCACCTGGCAGTCCCAACAATATCTAGCTGCAAATCCCACTTGGCCAAATCAGCCAACTGCAAATCCCACTTGGAAGAATCAACCAACTGCAAATCCCACTTAGAAGAATCAACCAGCTGCAAATTCCACCTGGCCTAACTCGCAATACCCTACCTCATCCTGGAAAAATTAAAACAACAACCCCTATCCTTCATAGTGGTCCAACACAGCTGCCCAAAACCCCAATTGGAACCAGAATTGGTAGCACCCCATGGGAATGATCAATCAACCCATGGGGATGGCCCCTCAAACTCAACCCACTTTTCAAGCTCCACTCCAATTACCCCAGAACCCTTAATCGCAATTGTGCTCTCAATTACCAGCTCAACCCCACCCAAATCCTAATAATAGACCAGCCCAGCTTATGCAGATTATTGAGAATGTGGATGGGGAAATCAACTCGATGGGGTGCAACGAACTCCATTTGAGGTCGGGGTGCATAATCTCTCCTGAAGAAATAAACATCCACCAAGAGCAGTAGAATGAAAATAGCATACAACTAGCAATAACACCCTTGACTGTGGTCATAACGGAAGAAACATAGCAGGGAGGAAACACAGTCGAACAACAGAATCTTGATAGGGATGTAACTCCTCCTCCCCCGTTCCCTGAAAGGTTGATGATAGCAAAACCCGTTGTGTATCCTAACTTTGACATCGTAGGGGAACTCAAGAATATATATGTTAAGATCCCACTCCTGCAGGCTCTGCAAGATATCCCAATTTATGCAAAGACAATCAAGGAATTATGTGGGAAGAAGCCTGCTAGGAAAGTTAAAAATTCATCATCAATTGTTCGTGTGGTAGGAGCCTTGTCTGATCTCATTTTAGGTAGATAAGAACCAGTCAAATATGAATACCTAGGGAACACCATAGTAACAGTTCAGATCCAGGGTTGTTCTTTTCCAAATACACTAATAGATTTGAGGCTAGCCATTAATATCTTGACCATCGAAACCTGCAACACCCTGGGTTTCGCCTCCTTCAAACCTACCCCAATTATTTTACAATTGGTTGATCGATCAGTGGTTAAACCAGTCGACACATTACACAATATAGTAATTTCAATAGAATCTTGAGAATATCCAGTTGATTTCCTCATTATCAACCCAAGAAGCGGACTTGATGGACATCCATTAATAATGGGAAGACCATGGCTCGCAACAACAGATTCATACATAGGATGTCGCACGGGAAACATGACAATTGCTAGAGGAGGTGTTAGAAATAACCTCATCTTGTATCCTCCAGCTAAACCAAGCCCGTATATCATACATCCATAGTTTCCACCACCTAGATACCCAGAAAAGGATCTGTGATCCCCTCTCACACTAGAAGAAGCTCTCAAAATCAAGAACCAATTAGAGTATGATGTGATCAGTAGCTTCATTAACACCCAGCCATTATAAGTAACCCAACATGCCAAATTCTAAAATTTGTTCTAGATAGTGAAGCACAAGGAGTTCCACTGGAAGAATTGATGGAACAACAAATCCAAAATACCATTGTCCATAAAAGAAAATCAGTTGATTTTGCACCAGGGAGGTCTCTGGATATTAATGCCAATTTAAATGAGCAACAACAACAAAAACTGATTCAAATCCTTTCTAAATATCAGCAGGCTTTTTCTTGGGAGTATTCTGGCATGAAGGGCATTGATTCGCAACTCTGCACACATCATATTTATATTGAGAAAGATGCCCAACCCATATGAAAACCCCAAAGAAGATTGAATCCCCACCTCAAGGACATTTTTAAAGAAGAATTACAAAAGTTGTTGGATGTAGATTTTATATATCCTATTTCGGACAATCGATGGGTTTCCCCACTAGTGATCGTCCCCAAGAAGAATGGGAAATGGTGAATCGATGTAGACTACAGAGAACTCAACAAAGATTCCCAGAAGGACCACTTCCCCCTACCTTTTATCGATCAGGTCCTGGATACTTTAGTAGGGAAGAATGTTTTCTCTTTCCTAGATGGTTTTAGTGGCTATAATCAAATCCATATTGCCCTGAAAGATAAAGATAAAACTACATTCACATGTCCCTGGGGTACCTTTGCATACAGAGTATTTCCCTTTGGATTATGTAATGCTCCAGCCACATTCCAGAGGGCCATTCTGAGCATATTTTCTTATCTGATTAGTGAAGGGCTTGAAGTTTACATGGATGATTTCACTCCTTATGACGACGACTTTGATCAAGCTCTAGACAATTTGGAGAAGGTATTGGAACGGTGCATTGCTACCAGGTTATGTTTAAGTCATGAAAAATGTCATATGATGATGACTGAAGGTGTGGTACTAGGGCATTATGTTTCCGCAGATGGAATCAGGGTAGACCCAGAAAAAATAGAGGTAATCCTTAATCTACCTAAACCACATACACAAACTGAGGTACGTATTTTCCTTGGCGCTTCAAGATACTATCGCAGATTTATGGAAAATTTTGCAAGAACTGCTGCACCTTTACATGCTTTAACTGGTAATGAGGAATTTCAGTGGTCTAATAAGTGTGATGTGGCATTCGCAGGACTCAAAAAGATGATTTCGACAACACCGGTGTTGAGAGGACCAAACTGGAAAATACTATTTCACATCTCCAGAAATGCATCAGATATCGCCATAGGCATTGTCCTTGGACAGGAAGAAGACAAGAAACCCTATGTTATTTATTTTATTAGCAAAAATCTTACTCCCGCTGAATCAAATTATACAGTAACAGAAAAAGAATTTTTAGTCGTTATACATGCCATTAATAAATTTCGTCATTATATAACAGGCTATCCAGTTATTCTGTATACTGATCATTATGCTATTAAATATTTAGCTAATAAACCTATTACTAATGGACGGGTTACTCGATGGTTATTACTATTGCAGGAATTCGACATCACCATCAAGGATCAACCCAGAAGAGAGAATCTTGTTGCAGACTTCATGTCTCGCATACCCAAAACATATGATTCTTTGACAGTTGAAGACCAATTTCTAGACGAACATCTGTTCGTTGTCACTACTAAGCCACCTTGGTATGTTGATGTGGAAAATTATCTCGCAGCTGGGAAAATACTAGCACACCTATCATCAAGGGAAAGAAAATTGATCGTCCAACGCAATGCACGATTCACCTGGATTGGTGGATATCTTTTCCACACAGGGGCTGATCTCCAGATCTAAAGATGTGTACGAGATGATGAAATATATGACATACTGAAGGCAGGTCATGACGAGCCCTATGGCGGACATTTTGCAGACCGTAGGACTGGACATAATATTTTACAAATGGGCTATTATTGGCCCTCAATATTCAGAGATGAAAAGAAATATGTCCAGACCTGTGATAGTTGTCAACGGATGGGTCGACCATGCCAAGATGATGAAATTCCCCTGAAAGCACAAGTAGTCGCATAACCATTTGAGAGATGGGCACTAGACTTCGTTGGTCCCTTCAACCCGAAGTCAAATCAGAAGGCCTATATCCTAGTTGCAATGGACTACATGACCAAATGGGTAGAGGCAGAAGCCTTATCAAACGCAACAGAGGAAGTAGTCATTAATTGTTTTTTCAAATTATTTGTACACTATGGATTACCCATGGAAGTAATCACTGACGGGGGGTCACAATTTACAACTCATAGAATCACGACCACCCTGAACAATTATCATATTAAACACATAGTTATTTCTCCATACCAACCATAGGCAAACGGACAAGTAGAAAGCACCAATAAAGTCTTGGAGGCAATTTTGACAAAAATAGTCTCAACAAACTGTCATAATTGGGCAACCGAGCTTCCAAATTCCTTATGGGATTGCCGTACAATGTGGCATAACACCACTGGCTACTCTCCTTATCATTTAGTCTATGGTAAAGAACCTATCTTTCCAATTGAGTTTGAGATCAAGACTCTAAGGATGGCCCAGGAGATTGGACTCAATCTTATAGAGGCACATAAACAACGCCTACAATAGCTCAATGAGTTGGATGAAGCATGCATGTCCGCCCTAGAGTGCACATCTGTTATTCAGCAACAGAGAGCTAACTGGCACGATAAACATATCAAGAAGAAATCCTTCCAAAAAGGTGATTGGGCACTTCTCTATGATTCCATATTTCAGGATTTTCCTAGAAAATTACAGACAAGGTGGTTGGGAACATATGAAATTAATGAAGTTCATGATAATGGCACTGTCACTTTAGTTACCATCGACGGGTCTAGTTCTCCTTTTCTAGTAAATGGACATCGACTACGACTCTACCATCAACCGCCTTCAAAAGAATCCTTCTGCCAAGAAGTAAGTAAGGACCCTATTGTTCAGATTTTAGCGGGCTGGGAACGTAACCCAGCAGCCTCAACTCCATAAATGATGATTTTTATCAACACTGTACATATTGTATATAGCTTTCTTTACATATTTGATTGAGTTTTTTATTCTTTTTTTTAGGAAAGTCACTTGAGAGAATAAGAACTAGAAAAGATAACTATAATGAATATAATTAACACTCTTTTTTGTTCCTTGCTCCTATCTCACTTTGCAAAAATCCAGTAAATATAACTCTTTTTTTACAAGACTATGAACATGCTTGCATGATACTAATAGACCATCCAATACTTCAATTATTGCATAAACTTACCCATAGAAATTGAATGAATTTAGCTGATGACTAATCAATTATAGATTCACTAAAACAAAAATGTATGTGGGAGTTTTCCAATCACTTAATTAGATGGGTAAAAATTTGAACATCATCGTTGTTGTTCATTTAAAACAAATCGATTGTCATTCATTTGAAAAGAACAACTGTTGTTACCTTCGCATGATCGTTGATCCCTTTGTAAATGATTGTCGCTCATTTGAAAAGAACAATTAATGTCACCTTTGCACGATTGTTGTTCCCTTCGTAAGTAATATCATCCATTCGAAATAACGATTGTTGTTCCTTATGTCAAACAGTTGTTCCCTTTATAATGC
>ML781352.1:127451-156664 GCA_009831015.1 Picea engelmannii | reverse complement strand
ATAACCAACAATTTTTGGTATAACAATGATAATACTCCAAATATAACAAGGTACTCATATTAATCTTCACACATGTAATTTTTAATTTTTTTTTTCTATTTTAAAAACCGAGGTCGTTTATTTTATATAAATTCAACTCTTGTCTAACTTATCTAGCAAATATTTTCTTTAATGCCAAAATAAAAAAATGGATAGGAACTAGGTATAATGCAAGCAAACATGGTATTTCAAAATAAGGTTTGTCCATCTTAACTCTCTATTTATCAAGTGTGCGCTGAGAGGGATCAAATCCTTCAAGGTATAATCCTTTCCTCACATTTTTTCAATCTAAAAAAAAAATTCCCCTCAAAGAACTTGATCCCTCTCCGCACATGATGCATTTGAAGTTAAAATGGATCTAAGCTAGTTCTATATATATATATATATATATATATATATAGAGAGAGAGAGAGAGAGAGAGAGAGAGAGAGATGCCATGTGTCAACTCTATGTTGAACATGGAAGGAATTACACCTCCCGAGTAGCACACTATTGAATTTTTTTAACGATAACATATTTTTTACTTTCCATTGCTTTATATATATATATATATATATATATATATATATATATATGGTATTGAAATATTTTACTTTCAAATATTTATGGTCAACATTGAATTTGTTTTGCTATTAATATATTTTTTAAATGTCGGGTATCAACTCCATGTTAAGCACTGAAAGACCTACACATCTCCCTCATACGAGGATGTAAAAATCATATATATATATATATATATATATATATTCCGAGCAACAAAAAAACTTTATATTCCATTGTAAGAAATATACATATTTCGGTCCATCTAAGGATTGTTCCAAAATAAACTATCATGTTCTTTTACTATTCAAAATTTATGATCTATTTCCGCTACATTCTCCTTTTTTTTCTTCTTACATTACAAAAATAAAAACTTTTTCTAAAAACATTGTCCTCTTTTTCATTCTTTTACATTTTCATCATAAATATAAGGTCACGCCTTTCATGCACTACCCTTCGAAAAAACTCCAAAAAACCGAAAGTACCATCCTGTAGTTCCAATGCCTCCTTAGATAGTTTGTTTGCTACCCCGTTTAACTCTCGATATACATGTCCACAAGAGAACCATTCTAACACATAAAGGAAGTCCTGAACCTGAGCCTTTCTGGATGCTAGACATGCCACCTATATAGCTCATTTTCCTATGACCCTATCCACCACTATTCTTGAGTCACCGAACAACTAAAGTTTTCGAAGATTTAATGAATTAACCATGAAAAGGAAGGCCCATAATGTTGTTGATTCTTCTTTCATGTTCGATCCTCACCCTGGAGTATAGAGTATATTATAGTAAATATTTGCAGATACGAATAGAACCACTCTAGCTCCATAATGAATTGGATGACCTTGCCTGGCCCCGTCAAAAAAACTCTATGGGATTTCCTTGTCAATTACAAGCTCAATAATCTTTCTAAATTTTGGGGATTTCTCCAAATGCATATCTTCTCTTGAGATTTTTGGACTTGACCAGCTACTGCTTCCATGGGGATATACTTATTTTGGAATACATATGAATTTCACACCCACCAAATAAAATATAGTTGGAAAATGGGCATTGACCTATAAGGGTTGTCCTTACCTTTCTCGAACCAACTATGCATCCAACCACTTAAAACACCTTCCAGAATTGTGGAACCACATTTCAACGTGTCACACACCTCCGCCCAGACATTCTAGACATACAAGCATGCGACAAAAAGGTGTTGCATTGTCTCCTCATTTCTTTTACATATGACACACCAACTCAGACTGATCTATCCATGCTTCACCCCATTGTCCCAAGTTAAAATTTTGTTTCTAGCACTAGCTTGGTCAAAGTTTTTAACTTTAGAGGTGCATTGACCTTCCACACTGGGTACCACCATGATTTCGGTTCACCTGTGAAATCTTCATCTGCTAGCAACTGATATCCCAACTTTGCAGAAAATGATCCATTTTTTTTCATTTTTAGACCAATAGATTAAGTCCTTTGAATCTTCCTCAAGATGAATAAAATTAGATGATAAAAGACCAATGAAGGAGTTACATTCTTCCTTTTTATTTTATGTCAATCCTAAAACTTCCACCCCTTTCCATACAGTTCACCCTCTTCCATCTTGGTCATTTAGACGAGCATCCCATAGTAAAAACTCTTTGCATATGCAAGTCTTAAACCAAGACTTATGATAACTTATACCCCTCTCCTGATCCAATCCTTATGTTTTTTCCATTGCCTATTTTCCAACATAGCCAATTACCAATAAACTGGTAGGCTTCCATCATCGCCTTCCATCCAATGGACCCAATTTCCCTCATCTTCCTAGATGTCCTTAACCATTCTTCACGAGACTGTCCTGGGAAGTATTTTGTTGATATGACCCTTCCCCATAGTGTCTTATTATGTCGCCTCCCCCACTTGACCCCCCTGGAAACAATTGTGGGGGGCAAGCTCCCCCACACCCCCCATTAGGGAATGGGGTCCAAGCACCACTGAAACAAACCTCTAAATCAATAAGATAATCAGGCTCCACAACCAACAGAAACCTAGAGGCGCCCTAAACAAATCTAAGTAACACTCTTTTCATGTAACAATGATTTCCTCAAAATAAGAGACCATTTATCCTCTGTTATTTTTCACCTCCCAAATTGAATTATCTTGTTTACGTTGTCAAATATAGTTATGAAGAAAAATTGTGTTTCCATCTCCCTCTTTTAACCAGATGGATCTGCTTTTTAAATTCCATATGGTTTCCTCATAGGCTAAAATCTCCTTCCTTTTTTTGCATCAAATAACTGAGTATAATTATTCTCTCTTCTTCTAATTGGTCTACTCTTCCTTCAATTAAAATTTTTCTCAGCTGAGATTCTATTTAACGCAATTTCCCAAAAGTTTTTTCATTGAATTCCTTAGCCCATTTTTTGGTGGCACAAGTCACTTTTGAAATGTTTAAGGTGAACTGCTACATAAAAGAGAATCCAAAATATTCAACCAGTGGGGTCCAAAGGTTCTTAATTAGGAACTTGTAGTCTTCCTCACCTAGCCATGCATGGTTGAATTTCAAAAGAGACAGGGAACATGAAGAGTTGTTGTCGATTTCCAAGATAATAGGCATGTGGTCCAAGATGCCTCTGACCACAACCTTAGAGCTTATCCTCCATTTAAAATCTAGTAAATTTTCTAACAATAAAAACCTATCTAGTCTTTTTTCCACAACTTCCTAACCTCTACGCCCATTTCACCATGTTTGGGAAATTTTGGAGGGATCTAAATCAATCAACTTGTTTTTTTCTATTGAGTTTATAAAGAAACCTTCTTACGGGTCATGTCTAGGCCACGCCCCCCATATCTCTCGTAAGGAGATGGTAAAATTCAAATATCCACCTAAAATTATGTTTCAGGACTCTAGCATCCCTGAACGACCCATACTTTCATAGAAAGGTATTCTATTTGAATAGGGCCCATACACATTGATTAGTCTGAGAGAGAACTTCAACATACGATCTTCTAAATCAACAACAATTCATGAAGGTATTGTCTCCACTTGTGCAACTTTGAATCTTGGACTCAAGGCGGAAAGGAGTCCCCCTAAGAGACCCACATAGTCAATTGCACAAAAGGACCATTCCCGAAGAAAACTACTAAAATATTCCTTTTCTTTTACTACACTGCACATTGTTTCTTGAACCATAATAAAATCCAGTTTACTTACTGAGACCAACCTTTTCAGGGATTGAAGCTTTGGATCACCCCCTACTTCCCTTGAATTAAATGAGAGAACTATCATTTTTGAACCCCTTCCTAGGCTTTACCTGCTATAAGGTCCTGATCAATTGTCAATTGTCTGCCACTCCTTATTTCATTCAGATATTTGGTTTGAGCAATGGAGATTAAGGATTTTCTTCCCGCTTGACTCCCCCCCCTCCCTTGTCAAGGGCCAAGCCCCCCACTCTGCAAATCTCTTATGCATTCTTAACTTTAGATCACAATAGCTAGTTTGATTTTATGGTCTATATTGAGGACAGTGAGAAGGAGTAATTCTTAGACTCCATTTTAGACCCTCCAGAGGGGGAAATGAGAGGAGACTCATTTATGGAAGAAGCGAGAAAACCTTCCTTTATGACACTCAAATTCAAAAAATGATGAGAGGGGGGAAAAGGACCGTCACCATGTCAAGGGAGAGACAACTTGGGGACCAACAACTTTGGACTAGAGGGTAACATAGACAAGACTTTTTTAGATCCCCCTTTAGCCGGATTGACACATACAAAATTAGCCAGGGATAAGGACTTACCAGGAGAGGGGATAGATTTTGAATTTTTTGTGGAGGAGTCCGGAGAGGCAGCTCCATGAGCCTTTTAATTTGTCCCAGCTTCAACATCAATTGAAGACAACTTTGTTCCCACTGATCCTTCCATCATTGCTTTACACTTCTAGATTTTATGAAAGGGAGGAAAATGAGAAGGCACTCTTTGACATTTTGCTTGCAAATGATCGACTTGGTGGCAGCCATAGCACCTAAAAGGAACCCACCAATAGTCGATTTTCTGGACCCATTTAAAATATCCCCATACTAGCTCTATTTCATCGTCAAGCCTTCTTTAGGTCCACCAAAATCTACACCCACGCCCATTTTCGATCCAACTTATTCTCCCGTCCTAGCTCGTTGTTGAGAAATGACCTGATTTTGTTTCCTATCAACTTAAACACAAACTCATTCTGGAATACCAAAGGGAGGTTGGGAAGAATAACCCAAATTTTTGTAGGGGTCTGTGACTCTCTTAGAAGGTCAAAGGAGATCATCCACTCCTTCATAATCAACCCAGATAGGCCCCATCCCCATACCATGTTAAAAACTTCCTCCAAATCCTTTCTTCTCTTAAACTGGAAGCTCAACCACCCTCTAGCCAGGGTGTGATAGATTATGCAGTATCCAAGTAATTCTACCCAATTCTCCTCCAACCAAACCTTAAGCACCATAAACATGACTACTTTCCTGTTGAAGTGTCCCAATGTAATTCTCCCTAAGAGGTCGAGGATGGCCTTGACCTCAACATCATCACCCACTACCATCCTTCTTCACTTAGGCTTCACCTTCCATCACAGATGTTTTTTAACTCTAACTTCCCCTGCATGTGCATCTGATGCCTCGACTCGAGTCTGTGATATTGCATCGTTGCATGCAATACGCGATGAAGCTTGTGATGCATGCAAAGGTGGCATAGGGGACTTTACCGAACTGGATACCACCTTAGAGATCAAATGCGTAGTATCATTGAGATGCCTATCATTAACCATCCTTTCCGTCAGAAGTGAATACACTTGGGGCTTCATGTTGTCGCTCGCCTCTGGTGCTATGCCATGTCAATATGATGGAGGGATATTAGCTAGGTTGACAACCCTCTTTAATCTGTGGGCACATATAAAGGCCTCGATTGATGGAAATGCACTTTCTCTATCTCCCTCAAGATTATAATAGTCCATGGCAATGACATTCATTGTCCTTTTGATAGGATGAGACTTGATGGGCGTGTACTTGTCAGAGGGTTATCATAGGAATTTGTCACTCACTCTTTTGCCAAACAAATTAAACCTTGATTATCTCTCCTGCCAACACAAGAAACACCTTGCTAGAGAGACAAATAACTTCCTTAAAACTTGAACCATGCCTAAGAACCAAGTCATTTCTCTCCTAAATTAGAGGTCGGTACCCTTCATCTTTGGTCTCATTGCTAGGGTTTCCCAAAATATCTTTTTCTTTTAATTGTTCATACATACATAGTCGACATCAAAATATTTTACTTAAAATGAACATAGAAATATTTATCAATAATCAATATTGAAAATATTTTTTGTTAATAATAATATATATATATATATATATATATGAATGATACAAATATGAGTTATAAAATGGAACAAACCTTAAACACTACAAAGAAACTTTGTTCTAAACTTCTATATATAATTTCGAGCTGTAAGTCTTTTATAATTTCGAACAATTTTATTTTCTACCTTCTAGTTACATTTTCACCTTAATTAAACTTTTAACCTATATAAGCTCATGTTGACATTTCAATTACCCATGACTCCAACACTCCATCATTTATGTTAGTTTATAAGCGGATGGACACCAACTGGTATTTTCCCACTTTTAGGTGACACCACCAACTAAAAGCTTGTTTTTTTCCAACAGAAAATTGTTCTTATATTGATATAAAATTTTCATTCTACAAAACATCTAGAAAATCAAGTGCTAGATACTCTCCTTGACACCTCCAATACTAAAAAGTGAATATTAGTCACCCACACAGAACAAGGTCACAACAAGGCAAAAAGAATATCGCCCTGTAAGAAAAAACAGGTATTGTCTACAAAATCCCGAATATAAGTCCTAAGGCCTTCTAATCACTCACATATCAAATAAGATCTAAACAACTCGACCAATATTATTGACTACTACATCAAAATATATTTAAGAACTGAGTCGGTCCCTCATGCCCCTCTTCCCACTGGTTGTATACTATTTTCCTTCTTGTATCTGTAATGCCTTTTTGGATAACTCGTATGCCTTCTTATTGTTATCTCTGTATATGTGAGTGAAACTGATAGACCTGAATGTTTTGCAAAGTTCTCTGATTATGTCCTTCCAACATTCCAAAGTGATTACCTGTAAATTATCTTTATGATTCAATGAGTCTATGATGATCTTGGAGTCTCCAAAAACTCGAAGATCAAGGATATGCAGTCTCGTAGCCAAAGTTAATAAATCCCACACTCCCATGAGTTCAACCCTCGTATTGGTACCCCTCCCAGAATTGAAGGTCCACTTGTAACTCGTATGTTCATTTTTTCTAAGAACCCCTCCAACTCCACTTAGTTGACCATTTGTTTGTGTTTCTTCGTAGAACCAACCAGTTGTGACACCCTCTTGCACCACTGTAGATGTGTCTCTGGTTACTATTGTTTTCTGGATAACCCTGGACCTTCCAATACCTCCAAGTGTCCTGCACATAATCGAGTGGATAGAGGGCCTACTCCCTTCAAATAATACTATGTTTCGTTCCAGCCACAAGTGCCAACTCATGAGGGAGGGCAGCGTAGGAATTAATGTGCATTGTCTTGACCAACTATCGAAACAAGAAATCAATGAGGAACCCGTTCATACAGTGTTTACATTTAGGACTTTTTTAATTCTATAGCACACCTGCTGAGCAAAACAACAAGTGACCATCAGGTGCATAGCAATTTGTGGTTTTTTTAAGCAAAGGTAGCAAATGCTAGGTCCAGACCAGCCTCTTCTTCGCAAGTTATCCCAGCTAAAAGATTGTTGTTTGAGTACTCGTACATCAACAACATTTGAGAACCAGTGTTCGTTGGAATGCATCTGCCAACATGATATTTAACTCGCCTTAAAAAGGTCTTTGATTAGGGCATAAACTATGGAAAAACTAAATCATTTTAATACTTTGATTGGAATTTTGCCAACAAAACATAATTTTGTAATTTGATTAATTTATTGTTTAAATTGATTTATAATCATAAATTTTATTTAAGAAAAGGTCGTTTTAAAAAATCTCAATTATAAATTTGAAAATATTTTGGTTAATTTTTTGTTTAAATTGACTTATAATCATAACATTTATTTATTTAAATTGGAGTTTTGAAATATCCCAAAAAGTTTATTTACTTAAATTGGAGTTTTGAAATATCCAAATTATAAATTTGAAAATATAACAATTTTAACTAATAGATTTAGATAGAATTAAAAAAAAAAAAACGTCAAAAATGGTGAGATCTAGTTGTAGTTGGAGATTAGGCTATTGACTAGGCATGTGCCAAGATATCGATGAATCAGATATATTCATGAAGAGGTCGAGAGGAACTGCAAAGATAGCCAAGCACATGTATAATGTCGATGAAGCCAGATTTTGTTCAGATAGTTACGAATTTTATTTTTGAAAAGAATCGCCAACTTGCAACTTTTATAAACAGGAATGACTTTTATAAACAGGGACATGCAACTTTTATAAACGTTTAAATGTTCTACATTTTGGTCCTTTTCTAAAGATATTTTCTTCATTTTTAATGTTCTACATTCAAAATAATTGTTTAACACCTTCTCCTCTGTATGTACCAAAATAATGTTAGAAGTTGTTTTTTAGGAAGTGTTAGAGAATTGGACATTCAAGTTATTTGATCGATCTTTATATTGTCTCCACCAATCTCAAAAAATAAGGAGTTTGTATAATTAATTACGTCGAGAGGCGTATATCTATTGAAAACTTTGAGATTAATCGATTTTTTAATTAAAAATATGCAATGTGTGTGTGAGATTTAATGATAGAAGAATATTCTTTGTTGTGTCCACAAATTAAAGACCAAGATTTAATATTATAACCCTTGCGCATGTTAGTGTGCGTCCGTTAATCATTAGATCACCTGATTAACACAAATTATTGATTAATCTACTTGCCATGTATAACCTACAAGCGACATGATGGCGGACGACATTTTGGTGCTCTGGCGGGTGACACAATGGCAAAACGACATTCTGGCGTTCTAGCAACATGATGACGAACGGCGTTTTGGCATTCCACACTATTAACCTGTGAGTAACGTTTTAGCATTATGCACAATGGAAAACGACATTTTGACATCTCCTCTCAACATTCACCAATCACAACTTTAAGTGGTTGGACTAATGTAAATGGGAGTTTGTGAAATAGAAAGAAATGATGCACAATTAATTTAGTTAAATAATTGAAATATATTTAATGAATTTATTATTTTTAAACACTGAGATGATAACTTTTTAATAACAATGCTTCTCACTGAAGAAGNAAAAAAAGGCATTTTAAATAAAAATAGAGAGGTAACTTTAGATTCCTAAAAAGGGTGGTATTAAGAAACTTTATTGTCTTTGGAAAACATGTTAACTTTAAATATGTTTTAACTAAATTTTTATGAACATAAAATTAAAAAATGTTTTACAATAATTTTTTTAATATGCATATACATTCACATAATCATATTATGTAATCATATATCATCTTAGTATCATTCTAGACACCATAAAAAAATAAAAAATAAAATAAAAATAAAAAACCTACCATGAATTAAAAAAAAAAATGTGATTTCAAAAAAAAAATTAGCACATACATATTCGACATATACATAAAATCTATTTAAATATAAAAAACACAAACAAATTTGAGATTCCTTGGAATTATCAAAACTTTTTATAAATATAAAATCATACGAGCCCATAGCATTGATAAGACCCCTCTCTACCTCTATAGTGTTAAGAGCCAAGTAAGTTTCCCAAAGTAGTTGATGGATGTTGGAACGGGTCTTGTTATTTATAAGTTGTGTATATCAATATGGCTATTAATAAGTATTTCTTAGCCAAGCAATTAATGTTGTATAAATTGGGATGTATATTATCTAATGTGAAGTACATTCACATTAAACAATATATACTTTAGCATTCATTGTACTAAGTGATGTTCATAGGCGTGAAGAAGTTAAATTGAAAATAGCAAAATCAATCACATGGCATTAATCATCACCTCCACGGCTTGCATCCTATAACTATGGAGTTTTATCCACAGTCAAACCCACTTAGTTTCCTACCCCATTTGAAAAATCCTAGCAAGTATTGTGCCTTATGAACTATTCAATTAGAGGTCTCTTGTCTTTATTTTAAGCAATTGGGAGGCTTCCGTGGTGCAACATATAAATATCGTTTTTTGAAATTATCTACATAGAGAAAGTCATTAACACATACCCATGTCTTATAAGAATTAGTGTTGGCAGTGGCGCCTGCATGACAAAATTAATAAACAAAGAAATGAAGAAGATAAATACACACACATCAAGCAAGAACAAGATGGGGGCAATGGTAATCTTTATTGTTCAACCAAATAATGGAGAAATGAACACAAGTCTCAAGAAGCTCCTCATGTGCTTCTTCATTTAAATAAGAGATTTTCAAATGTTTCCAGGCATATGGAAAGTCAAATGCTTGAGAAACCTCTCCCCAAAGGAATGTAACTACAAAGTGAGTTTTCACAACCCAACAATCTCCACCTTAACAACAAAATCCTAATACCTTTTCCAATGAATCAAACATCACCTTCTTGGAAGCCAAGAGAAGCCAAACACAACTGTAACTTCTCTAATAACGATGGTTTCCTAAACATGTATGCACAATTTGCTCCAGTATGGACCACTCCACCTCCACTAAATCAGCATAACCACAAACTAAATCGTTGCAACCATTGTAGGTGATACTCGTGCTTCTAAGATACCAAAACACCCATTTACATGCTCTTTATCTGGTTTTCCCATGTCTTGATCCAGGTAGATATTGGTGGCCACCCACCTATTCCACTGGCTCGAAAAACAGTTTTCGACCTTGGCAATTTTTCGACAATTTTTCGGGTCCCAAATTTTCAAGGCCGTTTTGAGACCCTAAACGATGTTTTTTAAGGATTTGAGACCGAGGTGACTGCCAAAGACACTAGCCTGAGCCAGTCGAAAGTCGTTCTTATCGACTGTACATTTCCAATGGTGTATCGAGTGCCCCAAACAAATATCGTATGCAAAAGTTATGTTTTTTGGGGATTTGGGGCCCAGGTGACTGTCGAAGGCACTAGCGTGAGCTAGTCGAAAGTCGTTCTTCTTGGTTATACATTTACAATGGTGTATCGAGCGCCCCAAACGAAGATCATATGAAAATTTTACGCCTTCGGGACGTTGACGTATCAACTACCCCCACCGAGGCCCGCAAACCTTTTGGTTTTTCATCTTCCGAGGTTAGAGTTTTGGATTTTACTTATGTTAAAAAGGAATTTGGAGCCTCATTGTAACAATCATCTTCTTGTGAATGTAAGTAGCCGTCACATCTCTTCTCAGAGATAAGCTACCACCATTCTAGCGAGTCTTTCACTCCGTATTTTTACAGTCTCTATACATTTCTTTCATTAATGGAAATCATGTATCACTGTATTTCTCTGTTTCTGACAATATTTATGTGTATTTCATTGTAATATCTATGCTCTCATTTCGTTCTCAAAAATAATCCGGATCATGTGTCCACTTATAACAGTAACTGCATGTGAAATACTTGAATGTTCCATCACAAGCATCAATCTTCCTACTTCATTTACACAAGGTACACACAACATATAATCATTTATTCCTTACCATAGGACATGCACTTGAAGAAAGTTTACAATGGAAAACTAAAGGTATATTTATTGATTTCACAAAATTCATAATGAACCTCATCAATGACAGCCACAACTTACCATTTTTTCTAGTCTCTGTGTACTTCTATGCCCAAAATTTGTTTTGTTGCTCCTGGATACTTCATCAAAAGTCTTGGCCAACTGAGCCTTTACCTTGTTGATCTCAACCATTCTTTGTTTGCAACAAGCATATCATCAACATAACACCAAGATAATGAATATGTCATAAACACAATGATCATACTCACTTCTTAAGAAACTTTGGCTCACCATGAATAAATAAACCATCTTGTACCATTCCCTGGATACCTTAGGCCATACAATGATTTTAGAGTTTGCAAACAAATCTCCCTTTGTAACCCTAAACAACTTATCATGGTACATATCTATGTCACTGATGATTTGTAGACAATAGAATCTCACAATCTACATCCCTTAACTCCAACGCCATGACAAACAAAAATGCACTTCCTTTACCAAGTGAACCTTCACTTCTCACCTCAAGGCTAATTTCAATGCTTCGTTACATGCAATACATGGGCTCTAAGACCACGAGCTACCAGAAACATGGGTGCTCAAAACCATGACTTTGACCTAACTTCCCCCCATGACCAAAACCAACCAACCAACCTTCCCTCAAAGATAGGGTATCCAAGAATACCACATGCTACCCCTATCACCTAGGTCGTCTAAAATTTACCGGTGACATTTCAAACCTGGAGTACGCATTTCTAACCAAGTCTTACACTCATATGCCCATTTAGATATAAGAACTCCACCTCAAACATTTGTATTCAAAACTTTCGCCTTTCCATCTCAATGGAAAACCAAGTCCTCTTCTCACTAAGATCGACCACAATTGCAGCGTTTGCCGCCCACTCCTTGTAATCATTGGACCTCCGAAAATGCACTTGCCCCTGGCTCACGACCCCCTGTCAGCTTGATGCATGTACATCCTACTTGGTGGCCCACACGTGCGTGCCACCACTCCAGCTCTAAAATTTGTTTGATTAAATTCCTTGGACAGTGTCATGAAGTCAAATCATTGACCGCTGGCTCATCTGCTACAACAAGAGCACCGTCGCCACTAGGACTATCATAACCTGCACCACTACCATAGTCTCCATTCATATAGCCACCATGATCCAAATTTATGAGGGAACAAAATGAAACACATAAATCAGAGAAAAACAAAGCGATACAATAATACTCAATTTCTATTAAAGAATGAAATATGTAGAGAATATAAAAGAAAATACAAAATGAAATGAACTTGCTAGAATAGTGGTAATTTATCTCTGAGAAAATATGTGATGGCTACTCGCATTTGCAAGAATATGAGTACAATTAGGCTCAAAAAGCCTTTTTAACATAAAGAAGAAATGAGAAAACCCTAAACATCCAAAACCCTAACCCCGGGAGATGAAACACCAAAAGGTTTGTGGACCCCAATGGAGGTAGTTGATACATCAACTTCTCGGAGGCACAAATTTTATATACAATCTATGTTTGGGGCGCTCAATGTCGTGTTGTAAAGCTCTATAGCCGACACATTCTGAACAACCCACTCCAAAGCCTTCAATTATCGATTGGGCGCTTCCAAGCCAAAAACAAAGCTATTTAGGGCCTCAAAACAACCCCAAAAATTTAGGACCTGAAAATCCATAAAAAAACTACCAACATGGAAATTGTATTTTGAGCTAGTGGAATAGGTGGTCGACCACCAATGTCCACCTGAATCACACCAAACACTCCAAGTGCATAACCTTCAATACCAAAACATACCCCGTAGGCCCCCACTTGCAATCGATCCATCCCTGTGTTTGCACCCTGCACGACCAAATCCCCTGGCCCTAGGATCAACTACCTCATCGTGGACCTTCTCCTCTACTAACCCTCCACCTGCTGCAAAAGCCCCTACATGGTCTCCCCATCAGATTTTTGCCCGATCTCTCTCTCTCTCTCTCTCTCTCTCTCTCTCTCGAGTGCACAAACCCTATCGTCAATCTTTCAACATGCCTCGACTTCATCACTACAATTGTCAATGTCACAAATCAACCAACCAAAATCTATTCTCTGATGCTTGTCAACGCCCTCATCAATGAGCCCACCAGCCTTTGTTATCCTTTCGAGACAAGCAATTTCCTTTACACACAGCTCTGCTCACCCAATGACCAACTCTTTCTTCCTTCTCAACGCCCTGTTGCCTCATGCTCTCCCAAACCTGCTCTGATACCACTTGATGGAATTCAAACCTACAAAAAAAAATTCATGAACAGAGACAAAAATAGAGAATTATAAAACATCACACACAATAGAGAGGAATAGATGGGGGAAATGATAATTTTTATTGCTCAACCAAATAATGATAAACGAACACAAGTTTCAAGAATCTCCTCACAAGCTTTTTCATTTAAACATGAGATTCTCAAACATTTCTAAGCATATGGAAAGCCAAACACTTGAGAAACCTCCAACCATACAAATGTAACTACAAAATGTGTTGTCACAACCCAACAATTAACCAAGATGACCACATTTTTCATGATATTTAATAGTCCACTTATAACACTCAAAATAGATTGATGTTTTCTTTCATAAAAAAAGAATTGCACTTCCAAAATAAGCTTATCTTTATAAAAAAAAACCATCAAAGCTAAAAAAATAGAACTTAAAAGCACCATTGTCCATATTTAAGGCTAGAGGTTCAACTTTTTCCTCCTCAATCAGCAAATAAGGATTTATGCATAACAAGCTTGAACTCATATCTCATGAGAACATAGTATGCAAAAGTTGCACATTTTGTGGTCAAATAACTCATCCATATATCCTAACAATATTCTTCTCATCAAAGAAAATACAAATACCCAAGTAAAGTAGAAATAATAGATCATTATTATACACTAGTGCTTGAACAAGAACCCAACATTCTCAAATTGTCGTTGCCTTGCCATATGTTTGAGTTGCCTCTTTCAAATGTTTGATTGACCAAGCAAAAAATACAAATACCCAAGTAAAGTAGAAATAATAGATCATTATAATACACTRGTGCTTGAACAAGAGCCCAACATTCTCAAATTGTSGTTGCCTTGCMATATGTTTGAGTTGCCTCTTTCAAATGCTTGATTGACCAAGCAAAAGGAAAAATAATAACACCACAACAAACAATATATCAATAAAAATAAACCCATTGCTTCCATTCAAACAATTCCTTTGCAAACAATCTCAACTTATCAATCATGGCTGCAACTATATTGCCAATAACTTGTTTATGGATGACAAGCATGAACACACTCTTTTCCTTTTCTTGATGATAAAGAATAACACCACAACAAACAATATATCAATAAAAATAAACCCACTGCTTCCATTCAAACAATTCATTTGCAAACAACCTCAACGTGCTAATCATGTCTACAACAATATTGGTAATAACTTGCAAAGGGATGACAAGCATAAACCCCCTCTTTTCCTTTTCTTGAAGATAAGGCCTCAAGACGGACCAATGAGTGTCGACTAGTACAATTAGAGTAAAAAACATAATACCCTTCAAGAAATTGAAAATATAGAAAATAACATCCCAATCACTCTTGAAAATATAGAAAACAACATCCCAACCATGGACAATCCAAGTCACATGACAAATCCAAACCCCCCTTGTGTCGCATGTCTAGTGTGTCGAACACAATTCGACCTAATTTGTGTTCGACACTTGTTTAGAACGTGTCATGTGCACAAGACACGTGTCCACAAAACATGATAGATTGCCATGCTCAAAAAAAGACCATGTCTCATGTTTTCTCATGCAAGTTGCATTGTGAGGTGTTTTAGTGTGTAGCTAAAGGTTATTTGTCCTTACTAATGCTATTTAAAGAGGTCCCCAACCCCTCTATTTCATTCACCCTAGTAAGTAAAAATGTGTCATTCTACTTTATCTTTCATTTTCATCCTTTTACTTAAATTTTTAACATTGCCATTAATTGTTTCATGATGTTTGAGAGTAGTTCCAACCTCATTGTACTTCATATGGAGAAAGTAGAATTTTAAGTCCCATTCAAAATTCAAGAGACTTAAAAGTTTTTAAGATTTTCAAGATTGCAATATTTCCACCGAATTCTATCATGTACAAGGGTATGGAATTGACATTTAATCAAGGGCACCAAGCCCTTTATGTACCTAGATGTTGGTGCCATTGATTATTGAATTATTCTATCACAACCCAAGTAAAAATGTATCTTTCACTCAAGTATAAAATCTTTTGTTGAACTTTTCTCTTTGTCATCCTGTCAAGTGACATAATGTATCATTTATGTTAGTAAGTTAGTAACTTAGTAGTTACTAAGTTAGTACTAGTTGTATGATTGAATTTGTATCATCATCATCTAAATGTTTACAATTTAATTATTTCATTTTTGTATGTGTAATTCATGATTTATATTTAGGGAGCATATGTGTGCCAGGTGACTTAGTGGAAAATCCTAGTTCTTGTGATAAAAGCCCTATCCTCTTCTCTGCCTCGTATATCAAAATCAAAGCCTTCAAGTAGACCAATATTGTAAAAAGAACACCACCACAATAAACAATATCAATAAGAAGAAACCACTGCTTCCATTCAAGCAAGTCCTTAGTAGACAGTCCCGACATGTTGATCATGGTTGCAACAGTATTAGCAACAAATTGCAGAGGGATGACAAAGCATCAACACCCTAATGTCCTTTTCTAAGGAACACCCAGTGCCAATCAAGACAGTTATGGTAAAAAGCATAATACCCTTGAAATTGAAAATATAAAAGCAATATCCCTTAAAAGTTTTGAAGTATTGGATATTGGATATAAAAGCAACATACCCTGGTAAAGCATAATACCCATAAAAGTTATGGTAAAAAGCTAAAATTATTTGTTTAGTATCCATTCATTGTCCAGGAAAACCAAAAAGCAAGGCCAGATTACAATAATAACGGGCAAGGCCAGATTACAATAATAACGGGCAGCGTTCAGGAAAATATTTCGAAGTTACAAAATCTTTGTCTTTTATCTATTCATTGTCCAAAACAGCCAAAAAGCAAAGTCAAAAGATCACACTAACAACTGGCAGCAACCAGGAAAATATTAGCTGCGTTAAATCCCATCGCATTAAAAAAAAAAAAAAACATAAAAACGCATCAAAGATAGCTTAAAAACCAAAATGGCATATACTTTGCCACTACTGAATCCTCCTCCTCATGGTGCCTTCACCAGGTATATCAAATAATCTAGTGTATGGTGGCATCATGCACTTTCTCCACCCACCATTTAAAGAGACTAATTGTGCTCATGGAATTTCTGCTGAAAATATCTTTCCAAAGGTTGTAAACACGTTTTTGCTCAACCAAAGGGAGGGTTTCAGCAACACCAATAATTCCCGTCTCCAATGCACTTTGAAATGCCCTTAATTTCTTCTCGTAATCGTAATAACCTTGAATACTTTTCATGAGCTTGATCATTGTATCAGCCCAATTGGTAAGAAAATCGACACGGAATGACATTGAAGTTATTATCTCTCCATTTACTAAAGCCTTCAAAACCTGATCAATTAAAATAGTAAGAATGTCACATGCACAAGACTGATTTTGTGGCGCTCGAGCAGCTATTACCTTACGAAGGTCAGCATCTTCACAAAACTCTTTGACCATTTTCATCCAGCCAGCAATAACCAGCGTATTATTTTAGTATTTAATGTTGTAGTAGGTGGTACATACACTTTTGGATGTATTCAAGTATATATATGATACAGCCTGAGTGGGTCTAATGGTTAAGAATATGTGTTTCCTCTTAAGAGGTATGATACAGCCTGAGTGGGCCTAATGGTTAAGAATATGTGTTTTCTCTTAAGAGGTCACAGGTTCAAATCCAGAGGGGGAAGAGAAGATTACTCCCTAGTTAACTCACTCCTATCAAAAAGTGTATATATCAACCGCTGCAACTTGGTTATTATTTGCCATATTCATCCAATGATTTTTTTAACACCAACTAAAACTATTAGTTTTTATTAAAATAAAAATACTAATTTAGTGTTTATTGGAGTTACTAGTCACAACTAGCATTCATTTCAAATTTGAAGGACCAAATCAAAACTTTTGCAACAATCTAGGGTTATCCAAATTTCCATAGCAAAATGTACACTCCTTTTAGAATTAGAATGGATGCAAATATTATTCTAAAATGGATGCAAATATTAATTAAAGTCGAGAACTCTGGAGTGGTTAACTTATGGATTAGTTGCATTGCTTGAGAATATGAGACAAAGAAAGAGAACATCTATGTTAAGTGTCTTAAATTTCAAAGACTAGTTTTCCAAATAGAATTTATTTTAAGAGGGCCCATTAGACCAACTCCATGTGAATTAGTTTAAAATTTGCAACAAAATATTAAGAAAAAAATATTCAATTGAATCTTTAGATTTTTTTCTTTGCAAAACAATGTCATCATCTTCATCATAGGCAAGAGGCTCCATGTGGGCCACAAATCAGCATTACACGCACGCCCAAGAATATGCACTGTGTGGTGCCAAGTTTCATCGTCTATGCCAACCCATTTTGTACTACACACAAGGACTAGAAGAAATCGCATGCAGACCAAATCCTTGAAGATCTTCAACAATCATTGTCACTGTTTTTGTAACAACCTGACTAGTTATGGTTGAGGTTGAGGATGAGCTCGCAAGTTTGTTATGATTGCCACACTCCAATAAACTTAAGGGGGATGTATGCAGAGATGTAAGGGTGGGGTTTTCTTAACTAGAGAGATTATTATCTATTAGCTAGAGATGAGTTAGAGCTCTAGTTCAATTGTGTATGAGTTATGGTTATGTTCAAAGATATTATGTGTGAAAATAAGAGAGAGAAAGCATATATGAAGCGCATGGGGCATCTCTGTTTTTCTATGAATGCATCTCGAGTAGTCTTCAACCTATGTGTATGGAAATGTATTTGAATTTCTCTGAGTTTAATGAAGAAAAGCCTAAAGCATAGTTATCTCTGCATCTAATGAGTTAATGGTCTAGATATTTATTTGCTATGTATTATTTTGCATAGTACTCTCATGGTAGTTGTGAATGTTTTCATGGTTATATTATGAATGTTTTCTATATGTTCCCTTCCTTCACACCTTGCATGAAACCTATGGTCTCTCTAATTCTTATGGTGTCTTGGGTGAGACCTTCTTTAATCCTTGAAGATTGAATATGTCGGTGCCTATGGGGTACTTGTTGGTCAAATTTCACGAACATTAGGTCTGAAACCCCGATTTCGAGCCAACAATTGGTTTCATTTCTAGGACCTAAATGTTTTTTGCTACATGTTAAAGGAAGGAAATGAGGTGGACACCTTCCAATAAGGAGATACAAGACTAACTCTCTGAGAAGGAAGACGAGTTCGCACAATGGGAAACGAAGGACTAGCAGATCAACCTCAAGTGATGGAAACAAATGTACATATACACAAATCTACATGAAATTTTCTTTGTTAAGTTTCTTTGTGCGTTGCATGAGTGGATAAAGAGACAAACAAAGATTAACTCAGCATGGACAACCCGAGAATCACTAGTCTAGGACCATGATATGGTCAATAAGATGAGATCTATGGATAATAAGTGGACCAAAGTCATCAACTTCTGGTTTGACCGAGTTAAGGAAGAATATATTATCGATTTTACTATAGAGTGCAACGAATCTTTTAGCACAACTGAAAGAAACACTGCAAGGAGAACACCTTCTTGCGAAGGTTTTTACAAAACCTCCCCGAAAAATTTATCCCTTAAATATTTATAATGAAGGCGAGTGGCCAGAGGTTTTTGCAGAGGTTTTTTTTACCGATGCACCTTTAAGGTACATACGCACCGGTGTGCACCTAAACCATACCTCACCAGTTCTTAAATGTTTAAACACATTGTCATTTTCCATAGCGAAGGATGTTAGCGAACATATGCGGCTGAAGGTTTTTGAGAAGATTTTTTATGTGCGCCTTTACGGGACATATGCATCGGTGCACAACTAAAACATAAGTGCGCCAGTGTGTAGATGTTCAAACACATTATCATAAGTTATAACAAAAATAAGAAGTACCAATCAAAGCACATCAGTGCCATTAAATCTTACCTATCGATGCGTAAAACTTTCTGATGACGCACCATGGTAGGGTAAATAAAAAAGTTACCAGACCGATTTTTATTATGACACCTCATCCTATGCTTCAAATCTCTCAAGCAAGCATTGATGGTCATTCTGTTTCAAGGACGACCCGTTTTTGGTGCTCCTCAGTTAGTTGAATAGCTCCACTCGTAGATTCCACACATTTCCATTTTTTGGAAATTACCACAAATTTTCATTTCCTCTCAATGGTGGAACCATGCATCCTTGGTACATAAGAGTCTAGTTAATTTGTTTATTACATTCCCATTTGCATTTCCTCCATTTAAAATTTGAATTTATCTTGAAATTTGAGACTTTTTTCAAAAAAAAAAATTGAGTCCACACAATGCACCATTTTGATTCGGCTCGCCCTTTCACAATACATCTTGTGCTATCTTCACAGTAAGCACCACAACTAGTGCATCTAATTTTTACCATACTTAATTGGTGCTTCCTATTGAACGCCCTGCATCTGGTACGTTATAAAAGACAACACGTGGTAAACAATATGCTTGTGCTTTTCGAACACAAAATCACCGATGCATACCATTTAACCAAGCGCACCACTCAAAATACAACACATAAAATTTAACTCGGCGGTGCAACCATTTTAAACAAATGCACTGGTGCCATTGAAAGAACCGCATCAGAACATATATTGATCGATTTGACATAGCAGGGTGTTTCCTTTGATGCCTCGATCGTATCATGTTCTCTATGCTTCACAAAGCACCACTAAACAAAACAATGGTGCTTCAATAACACAGTATCACCAGTGCGTTCATAGTAACACACTGCACCGCTTAATTTGCAATAAATCAATATAACAGAGTGGTGCCCATAATGCCAAAAAAATCATTGATGCATTATACTAGACGATTCTCTGTTAAACATCATACTAGTGCTATGGAAACTATATCATACTGGTGTGGTCGGTTAGCGAAAGCGCATCTCTGTGTTTACGTTCCATAAAAATTGGGGTGGCGGTGTGTTTATGTTAACCAAATACATCAGTGTTGTGGGGCATCTCGGTGGATGGCCCATTACCAATGCTCTTGACAACAAAACACACTATTAAATAAACCGTCAGTGCTCTAATAACATAGTTAAACCGATGCATTTATATTAGCACATAAGACCGTTTAAGTTGCAATAAAAAAATTTAACTTGTCGGTGCACTCAGGTCCAAACAATGCACCGGTGTTGTAAAGAGCATGACACATGGTCGAATTTTCACAAATTATCAGCACAATGTGTCTTATGGTAAACACTGCTAAGATCCTAGGCGATGCGCCAATTGAGATAAATGCACCAATGCGTTCTATTAATCGAACACACCACCTAGTTTTTGAAACATTTTTTTTTCTTCAAGGTGCATCATATACATACAATGCATTAGTGTTGTGTATTACAAGACATCAAGAAAAATACATAATAATTTACCATATCGGTTCGTTTTATGGGATGCCCTATTACCAATTTGTTATAAGACAAACACACTGCTATCAACGCATACAAAGATAAAATGGAGTGTCGGTGCATTACATTCACCGAAACGCACTGGTGTGGTTAAGTGAATTGCAACAAGAAAAATATTTAAAAAATTAGCATTTCGACGTGTCTTTTAAAACACACCCATTATCAGTGTGTCATAAAAGACAATGCATCGTTAAAAAGTGTCTGGTGCTCGAAGGAACATAGAGTACCAATGTGTTTCATATAACCAAGCACACCACTTGGTTTATCATTAAAAAATTCTACTACAACTGTATGTTCGTAGAACCAACCACCCTGACTTACACAGTTCATATGTGAAATGACATCGCGAGTCGTTTTGTATGACAACCCTTAACCGGTATGCTATATATCACAACGCATTGCGATAGATATCGATGCTCAACTAACAATTATGCATCAATGCGTTAAATTTAACACACCGTTTTCCAATGCCTTATCTCTGATATGGAGCATCGATAGCAACGCATGTGAAGTTATTAATAGCATCGATTACTTTTTCACTTTTTGTTTGAAAACATAAATTAATTTCATTTTTTGATAAATACAAATTAGTTATATATGTTTGTGTTTTACATTTTAAATTTGTTTTATCTATACATATGTGGCTAAAAATAATTTTATGTGAGTTAGATACGACGACGATGCCGAGCATAGTAGCAGGAGCATCCAGAAGAAAAAGAATTTAATTCACAAACTATATATGCAAACCTCCACAATCAAATTTTGTGGAGGTTTTGCTTTGCAAAGGAAAAAAAAGAGGTCACTCTTTGGTGCCTCTCTTAATCTAGTGCATGGAATCTATCCTCTGCCACTTCCTCAATGCACTACCTCGCATCTCCTCCTTCACGGGTTGCGTGACTTTCTCCAAGATCCTTCCATGTCATTCCTATTGCCATAATATGAACTAGTGTCAATTCACTTATAGATCGCATACCTACACCTCCTCTTCTTCGCCTCCAGGGGGCTTATCGAATAGCTCTTTGAGAATGGAGAGGAATTTCATAGCCCCGAAGTATTTGTAACTGGGGCCCTTGTTGGTGGCACCAAGAACATCAACTTCATTCCCTTCCAATTCTGTCATCTTGGCCTCTACTTTGGTATAATTAGGACTGTCAAGCTTTACGATCGAAACTTCCCAGTGCCCATTTTCCTTGTTCAACAAGAAATGACCCTGGTGGATGTCTTAATTGTAACACTATGTCAACCTCAAGAATGACCTAAGATCCATATTGTATATTTAATAAAAGTTAAAAATCACATTTGGAAAAACAACTAATGATCCATAAGTTTTGTTAGCATGCCTTATCATTAAATATTAAGCATTTTCTTGGCCTCATTCTGCTCCTCCATGAGATCCTCACATGTGTACTTACTAAGAAGCTTATGTTTCTTCTTCTCCACAATCATGTGCTCGATCGCTTTCTCATCCAAAAGGGGCACATGGGAAACAAACTCTTGCTCTCTCTGTTATTTGTTTCCCTTGTCCTACTCTCCCATTTCTTCTGCCACATCCTCATCTTCCTCAAATAGGACCAACTTAATGGCAATGACCTCCCCACTTTTGATTGTCAACCTATCCTCCCTCTAGATAGACTTGATCCTCTTCCACTCCCTTAGCGCTATGGCGCACATCTCCTCCTCTACGGGTCGCTCAACTTTCTCCAAGATACCATTCTCTTCATCCATGTCACCATAATAATTGGCGTCAATTCACTTGTAACTTTCATACCTAGACCTCCTCTTCTTCGCATCAAGGGGCTTATTGAATAGCTCTTTGACGCCGAAGAGGAATTTTCCAGCCGCACTTGTACAATTGATTGTTGGAATATGGAATGTTACAATCTTTAGAATGTTACAATCTTTGGGCAAGCAATTGTACAAGTGCGGCTGGAAAATTCCTCCCTAATGTCAAATAGCTATTCGATAATCCCCTCGAGGTGAAGAAGAGGAGGCCTAGGTATTTGATTTACAAGTGAATTTACGCTAATTATTATGGAGGAAGGGATGATGAGAACAGTATCTTGGAGAAAGTTGAGCAGATCATGGAGGAGGAGATGTGGGTCAGAGCCAGGTTGGCGAAGGGTGGCAAGTTGAGTGGCAAAGGTGTTGGACACACCGAACACACTGAGAAGGGGGGGGTGAATCTGTGTGAGGCTCTTTTTACACTTCTTTTAAAACTTTAGTTAGCAATCACCATTTGCTCATTAGTTCCATTCACACTTAGTTGCTTGCATGTAAACATATCTCAACAACATACATCAACAATAACGAACTTTGAACCATCACAATCATGAACACAAAGAGCACCAGATATATGTTTAAGATTTTTACATATTATATGTTACAGGAGACTACAATCTCAGGTTTTATCAGCACCAACTGAAAAGAGAACCAACTCTCAATTGCAAGACCCAACTTGCATATCTCAGCATCAATCGAGATGTGAGGAATCCAACCCTCAAGTAGAAGACCCAACTTGTAGACATAAAACAATCTGTCAAACTGTACCAACAGTCTATACCAAGATAAGTGCATCAACTATGCACAACACAACTTGTCACACCAACCTGTCACCTCAACCTGTCTCATCAATATCATCATCCAAATCTTCTCTACTCACAAAGGTCAATCATCAATTCAACTCTCAACCATATGCACAATATCACCAAGTTAACCAACAAGATACCTCTATCAATACACCATACTCTCCATAAACCAAATATCATAAACCCTTACACAAGACCATGTATCAAAACCATACATTTAATCCTGTAGCAATCATCAAGACCTATACCATACCATGCAACAAATGGAAAAATTCCAATATGAATATCTAATGTAGTTACCGAACTACCAACTTTTTGCAGCTGCCAAATCTGCTGTTGTGATTCTCCTGTCGTGGTTTTGTTGTTGTGAATCTGCCGCTGCAATTCTTCTGCCAAAAATTTTCTCTATCAATAATACCTACCAAATAACCTTTCACAATAATGGATATTCAATATGTTGAATTAGATCGCTCACAATAAGAGACCCTTGCTCTCTTATTTATACTCTCTAAATAGGTTCCTCAAGGAGTTATCTTCTAACTAACTTTACCCAACTTCCTTCTTTTAGGGATAATTGTTGGTTGTAGAGCCTGATTATCTTCATGATTCATAGGTCTTTGTTTTTAGCCGTGTTTATACCCCATGAAGACTTTACACCCCAGAATAATGTACACTCCTCCACGCGAGGGAGTGTAGAGGGGGGTTACCCCCCCTACGGGGGTTCGGGGGCAAAGCTCCCGAAGAAAAAATTGTCTTGTAAATGTATATTGTAATTTCATTTTAAATATGGACCATTCATTATAAGGTTGTAGATTTGATGGTAGAAGTTATGTTAGGGTTTTTTTCCCTAGAAGGCAACCCTCGTTTGTGAGGGAAATGTATTGCGGCTATGGATCATGGAAAATATTGTATTCTGAGAGAGGAGATTGTGAGAGAAAGAAGAGGAAGTTACAACAGGTGTGTTGTAGGTTGCATCCCTTCATTTTTCTGGATAATAATAAAGGAAGGACCTGGCAATTTCTCTGGTGGGTGTATCCCACACTAGGTGAACCACTCATATATTTGTCTCTATTGTACTATGTATCTTCTGTGTTTTATTTCCGCATTTGTTTTATTTTATTTCTCTGCGATCCTTTTTTTCTAACAACTGGTATCAAAGCGAAAGGTAACTCACAAGAAAATAGGGTTCCTGGTTCAAGTGGGAGCAATGGTGGAAGATGGAAAGTTTAGGGTCCAAAAATTTAACAACCAAAACTACCAGTTATGGAAGATGCAGATGGAAGATTATTTATATCAGAAGGATCTATTCCTACCATTAGGTGGAATAACAAAGAAGTCGACAACCATGAAGGACGAAGAATGGGAGATTTTTGATAGAAAGGCTCTATGAACGATACGTCTGAGCTTAACATCGTCGGTCGCTTTCAATATTTCGAAAGAAAAGACAACGAAGGAGATGATGGACGAATTGGCTAAACTATATGAAAAACCCTCGGCATCCAATAAGGTATTTCTAATGAAGAGATTATTTAATATGAAGATGTCAGAAGGTGGGTCTGTTGCGGATCATTTAAATGAATTTAATACAGTTACTAATCAGTTAGGTTCTGTAAAAGTGGACTTTGATGATAAGGTTAGGGATCTTCTAATCTTATGCTCATTTCCAGAAAGTTGGAATGACTTGCTCATGGCTGTAACTAACTCTGTCTCTGGTTCAAACACTTTAAAATTTAATGATGTTGTTGTTGTTATCCTTAGTGAGGAAATGTGACAAAAAATCACAGGTGAGACATCAGGTAATGCGTTAAACATGGAGAATAGAGGAAGAAAAAAGGATAGAGGAAAGGTCTCAAGGAACCGTGAGAATTCTAGGAAGGGCAGATCCAAATCCGGACTTGGAAAGATAGAGTGCTGGAATTGTGGGAAGAAAGGACATATCAAGAAAGACTGCAAAGCTCTAAAGAAATAAAGAGATGGACAGCAGGAGAAAAATCAAGAAGCAAATGTAGCAAGTGATGTGTTACAAGATACTTTGATTCTTTCTCTAGATAATATTTATGAGTCTTGGGTAGTAGATTCAGGGGCTTCATTTCATACCACGTCCCATAGGAAACATTTTCTAGATTATGTTCAAGGTGATTTTGGACAGGTTCATTTGGGTGATGATGCACCATGCAAAATTATTGGAATGGGAAAGGTAAAAATAAAGCAAAGGAATGGAAACCAATGGTTTTTGAAAGAGGTAATACATGTTCCATATATAAGGAAAAATATAATTTCAACAGGGCAGTTGGTAAGTGAAGGTTGTATATCCATATTTACAGATAAGGCGTGGAAGGTCACCAAAGGAATATTGGTGATAGCAAAAGGAGAGAAGGTAGGTACATTGCATTTATGTACTGGTAATACTGACTCTTCTATCACTTTAGCTTCTACAAGAGTGGATACAACACTATAGCATCATAGGCTTGGACACATGAGTGAGAAGGGGATGCAGATACTTCAAAAAATAAATTTGTTGTCAGATCTTAAACAAATTGATTTGGATTTTTGTGAGCATTATGTTTATGGAAAATAGAAGAGAGTCAAATTTCTCAAAGTTGGAAAATAAAAGAAGAGTGAAAGTTTAGAGCTTGTGCATACAGTTGTATCGGGACTAGCTCAGGTATCATCTCTTGGCAGCTCTCGTTATTATGTTATTTTTATTGATGATGTAACTAGAAAAACTTGGGTTTATTGCATTCGACAAAAATCCGATGTTTTTGATACTTTTAAGAAATGGAAAGCTTTGGTTGAGAATGAGACAGGAACAAGGTTGAAGTGTCTCAGATCAGACAATGGAGGTGAATATTGCAGCAATGAGTTTGATGATTATTTTTCATACCATGGGATTCGTAGAGAGGATACAGTTCCAAGAACACCACAAGAAAATGGTGTGTCTAAAAGGATGAACATGACAATTATGGAGCGTGCAAGGAGTATGAGATTGCATGTTGGTTTGCCCTTACAGTTCTGGGCAGATGCGGTAGATATTGTTGTTTTTTAATAAACAAAGGACCTTCAAGCTCTTTAAATGGTGGAACGCCAGAGGAGGCATGGACAGGTAAAAATGTAAACTATTCTTTTTTGAAGACTTTCGGTTGTGAATCATTTGTCCATATTACTAAAGAAAATAGAACAAAGATTGAGGCAAAATCCAAGAAGTGTACCTTTATTGATTACGGTGTTAATGATTTTGGTTATCGCTTATGGGATTATGAAAATAACAAAATCATTAGGAGTAGAGATGTCATATTCAATGAGAAGGTCATGTACAAAGATCAATTGTGAGGAAAGAAATAGTAAAAAGAAAAACCAAAATGCACAGTGCTTGATGAGATCAATGAAAAATAAATTCCAAAGGAAACAAACAATCAAAATGTACAACAATAGGAGAAACAGGTACCTCAAACTCCTGCAAATGTTGTTACAAGATCTATCAGGTTAAGTAGACCCCTTGAACGATACTCTCCTTCATTGTATGATTTATTGTTGATTGGTTCTGGTGAACCAGAATGTTATGAAGAAGCAATGTAGGTAGACACCAAAAAGAAGTGGGAGCAAGGTATGAAAGAGTAAATGGATTCCCTGGTAAATAACCAGACTTGGGATTTGGTTCAGTTGCCTGCAGGAAAAAGAGCATTGCAGAATAAATGGGTTTACAAGTTGAAGGAAGAAGATGGAGGAAAAAAGCGGTACAAGGCTAGACTTGTTGTAAAGGGGTTTGCACAAAAGAAAGGGATAGATTTTGATGAAATATTTTCTCCTGTTGTTAAAATGACTTCAATTAGGACTATTTTAAGTCTTTTGGCAGTAGAAGATTTGCATCTTGAACAGTTAGATGTAAAAATAACTTTTCTCGATGGAGACTTGGAGGAAGAAGTTTATATGCAACAACCATAGGGGTATGAGGTTAAAGGAAAGGAGAATTTGGTATGTAGGTTGTGTTATCAAATATAGTTGTCAAGGGAAGCAGGTCATTCGAGTTCGCATCCTGTACAAGAAGCGTCAAAGTATAGCGCCAGAGCTAAGGGTCGAAAGTCCCGAAACCCTGAAGTAGGTATGAATCGTTGATTTTGAAGGGGACAGGTGGCAGTTGATCCAAGCGTTTGGGGAAATGAACTTCGGGAGTTTCAAAGTGAGAATTGCATAAAGCCTCCGAAGAGCCGAAGCCCGAACTCTCAAAGCAGTCGTGGACCATTGATCTCAAAGTCAGCAGGGAGTTGTTGATCTTAGCGGCAGTGCCTCCCAAAGCCCCAAAGTCTCGAAGTGTTGAAGTGCCTGAAGTCCTGAAGGGGATCTTGGCCATCCGAATCCAGAATGCCATGCGTCATCAGATCTATGACTCTGGGTAAAATCCCTTGGAAGCCCAGGTTTGAGATCTGATTTTCCCGAAGTCCGGAGCCACGAAGGGATCTCAACCATCGATCTCAGGAGGGCCACGCGTCATTAGATTGCCAGCTCCTGGTAAAAGAACATAAAGGAGCCAAGGAAAAGGAGCTAGCACCCGAGCCCTGGAGCACCAAGTTCGTGGCAGTCGTCGGCACAGACACATGGAATCCGTCTAGCGTTGACACATGGCACTCATTTCAAGCGTTTTAGACATGATTTCTGCCTGATTTCGAGTGACACATGTCACCTCTCCGTCTGCGACATATCAACATGGTGACGTCAGGCCTCCACGTCAGATCATCCTCCAGAAGGTGTTATTGTTCAACATCAAAAGTAGCGTTCCCCCCCGGGGCACAGTTTGGCGGATTCTAAAGTTAGCGGGCGATTAAGCTTGATAGTGGCGCTAAATCTAGTGGTGCGCTTAGATCGTAGATCAGGACCAGACCTACGGCCACAATTCATTGCGGGGACGCAACATGCTCGTGCAATATTTCTCTTGAGCGGTCCCGCAATGGAAACCATGGTATGATGAAAATGCTACGTGGCGAAATGTGATGGATTGCGGGCCCAAAAGCGGTCTGAATCCAAACCGCTTTTGACGGCCCCGCAATCTAGTGTTTATATGGCATTCTATCCGAGAGCAACGCGTAGCCTCCCCATGAGCATTAGGTCTCGTTCAATCTCCGAGGAGGAAGTTAATGAAAATAGAGCTGGTGGTTGAAACCTCGGCTCACTCCATAAGTGGAAGGCATGGAGGGTCCAGCCGTGGGGACTGAACCGTCAGCTCGTGGTACCCCTGTGGACAGATTTCCTTGCAAAAACCATGTCGATCTGAGCTCGCGTCTGACAAAGGGATGCACGTTCAGTCTGACAGAAGAAGTCGTTGACGCAAAGCTTTGATTGTAGTGGTCAGGTCACACTCCCGGTAGTGGCGAATTGTTCTGAGTATAAATAATTAGTTTTGATATTTTGTTAGGGTCGTCAGCTGGTTGAGCAGAGCTCCCTATTTTGTAATTTTTTTATGCCATAACTGTTCTCTGGTTATGTATAAGATTTGAGACTTTCAGATTAATAGAAGTCAGCCTCTTTTAATCTCTTTGTAAAACTTGTGCTAAAACACTCGGGCATGGAGGATCCAGTCGAGGAACCAGGCATAAGAACCAATTCATTTCTCTCCTAAATCAGAGTTCGATACCCTTCGACTTTGGTCTCATTTCTAGGGTTTCCAAAAATATATTTTT
>ML781352.1:97454-109458 GCA_009831015.1 Picea engelmannii | reverse complement strand
CTAGTTGAGTTGAGACTAGATGCTGCATTGGTTTTTCCACCATGCAACATTGGGATCATCACCATGCTAATGCACACTTTCCTTGGGATCATCATCAGACTGGTGCATTACCCTTGATTCCTTGATCTACTCCTCACTACACTCTGTTCAGTTAGTTAACTGAAGACTAGTTGACTAGTTAACTCAGTTAGGTGGCAGTTCACTCCTGTAACTCCCTGCGAGACTAGACTAGGTGGCAGTTCACTCCCGTAACTGCTGGTGTGTGTCTAGATCACTCTAGACCACCACTATGGTGAATTGGTTCTCCTCCAGTGTGCATTCATTGAGTTATGCATAGTATATCATGTGTAAATTATTCATTAATATTCATTACGGTTAATGACAATTCTTCCATTCTTTCTCTCCTTCTTCTTCTTTCTCAATTTCTCTCTGCAATGTGTGTAGTATTTTGTAGCTAGATCTATTATGTGTAGGTTCAACACATTTACAACATGGTCTCCCCATCACATTTATGCCTAAGCTCTCTCTCTCTCTCTCTCTCTCTCTCTCTCTCTTGTGCACAAACCCTATGGTCAATCTTTCAACATGCCTAGACTTCATCACTGGAATTGTCAATGTCACAACTCAACCAACCAAAATCTATTGCTCGATGCTTGTCAACGCCCTCGCCGATGACCCCACCAGTCTTTGCTATCTCTTCGAGACAAGCAATTTCCTTTACACGCGGCTCTGCTCACCCAATGACCAATTCTTTCTTCCTTCTCCTCAACGCCCTGCTGCCTCATGCTCTCTCGAACCTGCTCTGATGCCACTTGTTGGAATTCAGGCCTACAAACAAAATTCATGAACAAAGACAAAAATAGAGAAATATTAAACATTACACACAATAGAGAGGAATAGATGGGGGAAATGATAATTTGGATTGCTCAACCCAATAATGAGAAATGAATACAACTTTCAAGAAGCTCCTCACGAGCTTCTTCATTTAAACAAGAGATTCTCAAGCATTTCTAGGCACATGGAAATCCAAACACTTGAGAAACCTCCGACCAAAAAAATGTAACTGCAACGTGTGTTGTCACAACCCAACAATTAATTAGGATGCCCACATTTCTCATGATATTGAATAGTCCACTTAACACTCAAAATAGATTGATGTTTTCTTTCATAAAAAAAGAATTATACTTCCAAAATAAGCTTATCTTTATTAAAAAAAAAATCCATCAAAGCTAAATGATAGAACTGAAAAGCACAATTTTCCATATTTAATGCCATAGGTTCAACTTTTTCCTCCTCAATCAACAAATAAGGATTTATGCATAACAAGCTTGAACTCATATCTCATGAGAACATAGTATGCAAAAGTTGCACATTTTGTGGTCAAATAACTCATCCATATATCCTAACAATATTCCTCTCATCAAAGAAAAGACAAATTCCTAAGTAAAGTAGAAATAATAGATCATTATAATACACTGGTGCATGAACAAGCCCAACATTCTCAAATTATCATTGCCTTACCATATGTTTGAGTTGCCTTTTTCAAATTCTTGATTGACCAAGCAAAAGGAAAAATAATAACACCACAACAAACAATATACCAAAAAAAATAAACCCACTACTTCCATTCAAACAATTCCTTTGAAAACAATCTCAACGTGTCAATCATCGCTGCAACTATATTGGCAATAACTTGCATATGGATAACAATCATTAACACCCTCTTTTCCTTTTCTTGATGATAAAGAATAACACCACAATAAACAATATATCAATAAAAATAAACCTACTGCTTCTATTCAAACAACTCCTTTGCAAACAACCTCAACTTGCCAATCATGGATTCAACAATATTGGTAATAACTTGCAAAGGGATGAAAATCATAAACACCCTCTTTTCCTTTTCTTGAAGATAAGGCCTCAAGATGCACCAATGAGTTCCAATGAGGACAATTATAGTAAAAAGAATAATACCCTTCAAGAAATTTAAAATATAGAAAACAACATCCCAATCACTCTTGAAAATATAGAAAACAACATCCCAACCATGCACAATCTAAGTCACATGACACGTCCAAACCCCCCCTCCTATCGCATGTCTAGTAATTTGTGTTCGATACTTGTTTAGAATGTGTCATGTTCACAAGACATGCGTGTCCTCAAAACATGATAGGTGTTAGCTTAGAAAAGGACCATGGCTCATGTTTTTTCATGCAAGTTGCATTGTGAGGTGTTTCAGTGTGCAACTAAGGGTTATTTGTCCTTACTAATGTTATTTAAAGAGGTCCCCACCCCCTCCATTTCAGTCACCCTAGTAATTAATGGTAATGTTAAATTATTAAAGTAAAAGTGTCATTCTCCTTTATCTTTCATTTTCATCCTTTTACTTAAATTTTTAACATTACCATTAATTGTTTCATGATGTTTGAGAGTGGTTCCAACCTCATTGGACTTCATATGGAGAAAGTAGAATTTTAGATCCCATTCAAAATTCAAAAGACTTAACCGTTTTTAGGATTTCAAGATTGGCAAGATTGCAATGTTTCCACTGAATTCTATCATGTATGAGGGTATGGAATTGGCATTTAATCAAGGGCACCAAGCCCTTTATGTACCTGGATGTTGGTGGCATTGATTGTTGAACTATTCTATCACAACCCCCATAAAAATGTACCATTCACTCAAGTATAAAATCTTTTGTTGAACTCTTCTCTTTGTCATCGTGTTAAGTGAATTAATGTCATCATTTATGTTAGTAACTTAGTAGTTACTAAGTTAGTACTAGTTGTATGATTGGATTTGTATCATCATCATCTAAATGTTCACAGTTTAATTATTTCATTTTTGTATGTGTAATTCATAATTTATATTTCCGGGGACGTCCTTATTAGGTGACTTAGTGGACAATCCTGGTTCTTGTGATAAAATCCCTATTCTCTTCTCTGCATCACATATCAAAATCAAAGCCTTCAAGTAGACCAATGCACCCATTCATAGTAAAAGGAACAACACCCCAATAAACAATATCAATAAGAAGAAACACTGCTTTCATTCAAGAAAGTCCTTAGTAGACAATCCCGACATGTTGATCATGGTTGCAACAATATTAGCAACAAATTGCAGAGGGATGACAAGCATCAACACCCTAATGTCATTTTATAAGGAACACCCAGTGCCAATCAAGACAATTATGGCAAAAAGCATAATACCCTTGAAATTGAAAATATAAAAACAACATCCCAACTATGAGAGTGTTAGAAAAAACAGGATCATGGAGCAACAAAATAAAATAAATGCGAAAATAAAACACAGAGGATACACAATACAATAGAGACACAGATATACGTGGTTCACCCAGTGTGGGCTACGCCCACCAGAGAAATTGCCAAGTCCTTCCTTTATTATTATCTAGCAAATGAAGGGATACAACCTACAACACACCCGCTCTATCTTCCTCTTATTTCTCTCACATTATCATCACTCATAATACAATATTCACAATGATCCATAGCCGCAAACAATTTCCCTCATAAAAGAGGGTTTCCTTCTAGGGCAAAAAACCCTAACATAAATTCTACCGTCGGATCTGGGACCTTATAATGAACGGTCCAGATTTACAATGAAATTCATTATACATTTACAAGACAATTTTTCCTTCGGGGGCTTCGCCCCTGAACCCCCTCCGGGGGGCCACTTTCCCCCAGACCTTGCAGGGGGAGGGTAACCCCCCCCTGCACTCCCTCGCATGGAGGAGTGTACATTCTTCCGGGGTGTAAAGTCTTCATGGGGTATAAACACGACTGGAAACAAATACCTCTGAATTAGGAAGATAATCAGGCTCCACAACCAACAATCTCCCACTTGGAGATTGATCTCAATAACTCCACCCCTGTTGTATATGCTGGACTATGATCCTTCTTGGACCTAACAAATTTCTCATCTTCATCTTCATACTTGAAGACCAACTGAAACTAAGCAGGAACTAAATTTCTCCCTGGTTACTCCCTTTGTTAACATGTCTGCATGATTCTGGCTGGTGTGTATCTTTTCCAACTTCAAATGTCCATCTTCCAAGATGGATCGTATGAAATGGTACCTGATTCGTATATGCTTAGTCTTAGAATGGAAGGATGAGTTCTTTGCAATATGACTGACACTCTCACTGTCACAGTACAACCTGCTATTCTCATGCTTCTTTCCCAATTCCTCCATAAACCTCTGTAACCAAATCATCTCTTTACTAGCCTCTGTAACAACAAAATACTCTGCCTCTGTTGTTGAAAGTGCAACAACCTTTTGCAGTTTCAAAATCCAACTTACTGTTGTTCCACTTATAGTAAAAACATACCCTGTGGTGCTCCTCCTGTTATCTTTATCACCTGCCATATCTGAATCAACATATCCCTGTAGAACAATTTCTGAACCCCCAAAACATAATGCATGAGTAGCAATACCTCTCAAATACCTGAGAATCCACTTTACTTCCTCCCAATTTTCTTTACCTGGATTGTTCATATACCTACTCACAACTCCCAGTGCATGTGCAATATCTGGTCTTGTGCAAACCATCACACACATCAAGCTGCCAATTGCTGATGAATAAGGGGCCCTGGAAATGTATTATATCTCCTCATGTGTCTTGGGACCAGGGATGATTTTAACGATGGAAATTTATTTTAAAATGTAGAAACCTTGGCGAACTTAATAATCGTTCATATGTCAACTATAAATGTTTGGCTATATTTTTGTAAAAATATTCAAATTTCTAAGTATTTTATATAATTTTTATAAAATTTTGGCTATTTTTAAGGTAAAATAATTTTATCCTATAGAATTTGTGTGAATCATTTTCAAAATAGCGAATCTCATTTTTGGAAAAACCATGGAAAATTAGCCCATGAGCGAAATTTAGCCCCTAAAATCATCCCTGCTTGGGACACATTTCATTTGTTAATTTGAGATGGCTGGCTAAAGTTGTACTAACTGATTTTGCATTCTACATTCTAAACCTCTCCAACACCTTCTCTATGTACTCACCTTGAGACAATGTAAATTTGCGATTTTTCCTATCTCTTGTTATTCTCATACAAATGATTTTCTTTGCAACACCCAAATCCTTCATCGCAAATGAATTAGTTAACTTCTTCTCGAGCACATTTATATCCTACATTTTAGACCTTGCAACAAGCATGTCATCTACATACAATAGAAAGATAATATAGCTTCCATTTTCTAGCTTTTTAAAATAAACACAGTGATCAAAATGACATCTACAATAACCTTGTTCTGTCATAAACCTGTCAAACTTCAAATACCACTTCCTTGGAGCTTTCTTTAGGCCATACAAGCTATTCTTCAACCTGCATACCAAATTCTCCTTCCCTTTGACCTCATACCCTTGTCGCTGCTGCATATAAATCTCTTCCTCCAAATTCCCATGGAGAAAAGTTGTTTTTACATCTAACTGTTCAAGATGCAAATCTTCTACTACCACAAGAGTTAAAATGGTCTTAATTGAAGTCATTTTAACAATAAGAGAAAATATTTCATCAAAATCTATACCTTTTTTTTGTGCAAACCTCTTTACAACAAGTCTAGCCTTGTACTGCTTTTTTTCTCCATCTTCTTCCTTCAACTTGTAAACCAATTTATTCTGCAATGCTCTTTTTCCTGTAGGCAACTGAACCAAGTCCCAAGTCTAGTTATTTACCAAGGAATCTATTTCCTCTTTCATTCCTTGCTCCCACTTCTTTTTGGTGTCTACCTGCATTGCCTCTTCATAACATTATGGTTCATCGGAATCAGTCAACAATAAATAATACAATGAAGGAGAGTATCCTTCAGGGGGTCTACTTAACCTGACAGATATTCTAACAAAACTTGCAGGAGTTTGAGGTACATGTTGCTCCTGTTGTTGTACATTTTGATTTTCTGGTTCCTTTGGAATTTGTTTTTCAGTGATCTCATCAAGCACTGTGTATTATGGTTTTTATTTTTCCTGTTTCTTTCCTTGCAATTGATCTTTGTACATGACCTTCTCATTGAATATTACGTCTCTACTCCTAATAATTTTTTTATTTTCATAATCCCATAAGCGATAACCAAAATCATTAACACAGTATCCAATAAAGGTACACTTCTTGGATTTTGCCTCAAGCTTTGTTTTATTTTCTTTATCAATATGGACAAATGATTCACAACCGAAAATCTTCAAAAAAGAATAGTTTACCTTTTTACATGTCCATGCCTCCTCTGGAATTCTACCATCCAAAGAGATTAAAGGTCCTCTATTTAGTAAGTAAACAACAGTATCTACAACATCTGCCCAAAACTGTAAGGGAAAACCAACATGCAATCTCATACTCCTTACGTGCTCCATGATTGTCATGTTCATCCTTTCCGACACACCATTTTCTTATGGTGGTCTTGGAACTGTTTTCTCTCTACGAATCCGATGGTATGAACAATAATCATCAAACTCATTGTTGCAATATTCACCTCCATTCTCTGATCTGAGACACTTCAACCTTTTTCCTATCTCATTCTCAACCAAAGCTTTCCATTTCTTAAAAGTATAAAAAACATCAGATTTTTTTCGAATGCAATAAACCCAAGTTTTTCTAGTTGCATCATCAATAAAAGTAACATAATAACGAGAGCCACCAAGAGATGATACATGAGCTGGTCCCCATACATCTGTATGCAAAAGATCTAACGTTTCACTCTTCTTTTCTTTTCCGACTTTGAGAAATCTAACTCTCTTATGTTTTCCATAAACACAATGCTCACAGAAATCCAAATCAGATTGTTTAATATCTGGCAACAAATTTCTTTTGTGAAGTATCTGCATCCCCTTCTCACTCATGTGTCCAAGCCTATGATGCCACAGTGTTGTATCCACTCCTGTAGAAGCTAAAGAGATAGACGAATCAATATTACTAGTACATAAATACAATGTACCTACCTTCTCTCCTTTTGCTACCACCAATGATCCTTTGGTGACCTTCCACACCTTATCTGTAAATATGGATATACAACCTTCACTTGCCAAATGCCATGTTGAAATTATATTTTTCCTTAGATCTGGAACATGTCTTACCTCTTTCAATAACCATTGGTTTCCATTGCTTTGCTTTATTTTTACCTTTCCCATTCCAACAATTTTGCATGGTGCATCATTACCCAAATGAACTTGTCCAAAATCACCTTCAACATAATCTAAAAAATGTTTCCTATGGGGTGTGGCATGAAATGAAGCCCCTAAATCTACTACCCAAGACTCATAAATATTATCTATAGAAAAAATCAAAGCATCTTGTAACACATCACCTGTTACATTTGCTTCCTGATTTTTCTCTTGTTGTCAATCTCTTTGTTTCTTTGGAGCTCTGCAGTCTTTCTTCAGATGTCCTTTCTTCCCACAATTTCAACGCTCTATCTTTCCAAATATGGATTTGGATATGCCCTTCCTATAATTCCCATGACTCCCTAAGCCCTTTCCTCTTTCCTTTTGTCTTCCCCTGTTCTCCATGTTCAATGCATTACCTGATGTCTCACCTGTGCTTTTCCGTCGCATTTCCTCGTCAAGGATAACACCAACAACATCATCAAATTTTAAAGTATTTGAACCCGAGACAGAGTTACTTACAGCCATGACCAAGCCGTTCCAACTTTCTAGAAATGAACACAAGATTAGAAGAGCCCTGACCTCATCATAAAAGTCCACTTTTACAGAACTTAGTTGATTAGTGACCATATTAAATTCATTTAAATGATCTACAACAAACCCAACTTCTGACATCTTCATATTAAATAATCTCTTCATTAGAAATACCTTATTGGATGTCGAGGGTTTTTCATACAGTTTAGCCAATGCGTCCAACAACTTTTTCGTTGTCTTTTCTTTCGAAATATTGAAAGCCATCAACATTGTCAGGCTCAGTCGTATCGTTCCTAGTGCCTTTCTGTCAAGAACCTCCCATTCTTCGTCCTTCATGATCGTCAGCTTCTTTGTTATTCCACCCAATGGTAGGAATAGATCCTTCTGATATAAATAATATTCCATTTTCATATTCTATAACTGGTTGTTTTGGATGTTAAATTTCTCGACCCTAAACTTTCCATCTTCCGCCATTGCTCCCACTCGAACCAGGAACCCTCTTTTCCTGTGAGTTACCTTTCGCTCTGATACTAGTTGTTAGGAAAAAACAATATCACAAAGCAATACAATAAAATAAATGTGGAAATAAAACACAGAATATACACAATACAATAGAGACATAGATATACGTGGTTCACCCAGTGTGGGCTATGCCCACCAGAGAAATTGTCAGGTCCTTCCTTTATTATTATCCAACAAATGAAGGGATACAACCTACAACACACACGTTGTAACTTCCTCTTCTTTCTTTCACATTCTCCTCACTCAGAATACAATATTCGCAATAATCCATAGTTGCAATACATTTCCCTCATAAAAGAGGGTTGCCTTCCAGGGTAAAAACCCTAACATAACTTATACTGTCACATCTGCAACCTTATAATCAACGAGCCAGATTTACAATGAAATTACATTATACATTTACAAGACAATCGAGGAACGTTCTCCCTCGAACCCATGTCGGGGCCCCTCTTGCTCTCGAACCCCGCAGGGGGGGTAACCCCCCTGCACTCCCCCGCGTGGAGAAGTGTACATTCTTCCGGGGTGTAAAGTCTTCATGGGGTATAAACACGACTGGAAACAAAAACCTCTGAATCACACTCCACAACCAACAGAGTGGTGCCTACTCTTTTGATAAAAACCATGTCCTCTACTTCACATATCAAAATCAAAGCCTTTAAACACACTAATGCATATTGGAATGCATTGGTTGAAGTGCAAAGGGCTAATGTCTTATTTTTTTTCTATAATAAGATTATTGTCAACAATACATTTAATTTTCTCTGGTTATGATTATTGTAAAACATGCATCACTTGTGGTAACAAAAAATACTCATATTAATGGGTTAATTTCCTTCTTAATAGCGAGCTTATTATGTACATCTCTAAGTGACCTCTTTTTGAAGCCAAATTCATGAAAAAGTCCTCTTCTGTGAAGCCAAATTCATGAAAAAAGGAATATATAGGGTGGGAATCTAAGTGGATGTGAGAGTACAAAATTTATACTAGGAAAGGGATGATTCATCCTGATAATAGTATAATCAAGAACGTTTGAAAGTACTCCATTGAGAAAATACCTTTGTAAGAAATCCCTACATCTCATCCTCAAATGAATCTTTGAATCATAAACCTCCTCAACACGCACACACTAATCAGTGTCATGAGCTACAAGCTCGAATCCTGACAATAGATCTCATACTCTTTTCAATCAATTGACCTGCAACCAAATAGAATCAATTTCACTTAACGCCTGCCAAAGTTGGATCAATTTCAACAACGCATTGGGAACCTCGAGGGCCAGAGCCGTGCCTTCTCAATGACAGTGAAATGCACTTTGTAGAATATGTACTCATTTACATAGCAATTAAATGGAGTATAGCTTTAAGAGATTTTACAAAAAAATGATTTAATATTTAAAAATGAATCTATCAATCGTTTTAAGGGATGTTTTGCAAAATTTAGCTGAACAAAATGATATGGTCCTTTTGTCACTTTTTTCGTTTGATTTTGACTGAAATCTAGTGATGAATGGTTGGATCTGTATATTTGAGTGGCTAAGTTGTATAAGGGTTTTTCAACACGCTGAATCCATTTATGCATTCAGAAAGACAATTTAAACAAAAAAAAATAGAGATTTTGTCCAAATTTACATCGCCGGATTCCAGCCAATTCCTGCCAGAAAACCTAAATAAGCTAACTAGGGAGCAATCTTCCCTCTTTTCAGGCAAACAAATGGGCCTGAATCCGGCCAGATTTTCAGGGGTAGCTTGAGTTTGGCATAAATCAAAGTTCCATGCATTCCAGAACCTTACCCCTGGGATTTTGCCCCATTTTAAACCAACCCAGATGCTCAAAAAATCGATCAGACTTCTACATTCACCAGAAATTTAAAACCGCACCTCCAAAAAACGTGCAGGAAAAATTACTAGGGAGGGAAGATTTTGTTCACAGTGACAAAGAAACATGTACAAACTTTTTTAAGATATGTTCTGTACTTTGGTAACATAATCATGTGAGATACTAATTGGAAAAATAAATCAATAAACATGTGATCCATTATTTTTTCCTTTCTATTAATTCTTTGCTTCCAAGTTCCTGTATTCATTCATTGCGCAAAGGAGCGAAAAATCGAAGCTATAAAATCTTTGCCTCAGTATCCATTCATTGCCCACAAAACCAAAAAGGAAGGCCATAATATCACAATAATAACGGGCAACGATCAGGAAAATGTTTCAAAGTTACAAAATCTTTGCCTTCTATCCATTCATTGTCCAAAAAAGATGAAAAGCAAAGTCATAAGATCACAATAATAAATGACACCGATCATGGAATTATTTTTCATAGAGCTGCATTAAATCCCATCGCATTAAAAAGAAAACACAAAAACAATTCAAAGATTGCGTAAAAGCCAATGGTACCAATGGCATATGCTTTGCCATTACTGAATCCTCCTCCTCAGGGTGCCATATCAAATAAGATGATGGCATTGTGCACTTTCTTAGCCCACCATTTAAAGAGACGACTTGTGCTTGTGTAATTTTTGGTTAAAATATCTTCCCAACAGGTGAAAATACGTTTTTGCTCAACCAAAGGGAGGGTTTCCGCTACACCAATAATTCATGTCTCCAATGCACTTTGAAAACTTGTACTTTTTCCCTGCTCATAAAAGGAATGACCATGAAGATTATTGATGAGCTTGATCATTGTATCAGGCCAATTGGTAAGAAAATCAACACGGAATGACATTGGAGTTATTATCTTTCCATTTTCCATCGCCTTCTAAACCCGATCAATTAAAATAATTAGAATGTCACATGCACAAGATTGGTTTTGTGGCGCTCGAGCAACTATTACCTTACGGAGATCAACATCTTCACAAAACTCTTTGACCACTGTTTTGAACAATTTTGCATCACAACGCTGAATGATGCCCACTAGCCAAGACAAGGTAGAACAAGCGGATGTGAGAGCCTCTTCATTAGATTCAAAAGGACATATCTACATGCATCTTTAAGAGATGGTGACATATTTGACTTAAAGTAGTCAAACATATGTTGCTCCACAGTGCTGCGATATTCTAATTGATTGGAAGTCAGAGACAAAAATTCTTGTAGAGACTGTTTCACCATCTTTATATGGTCACAATCTGACTTGCTTTGGCTCATACCAAATCTGGAAATATATTTATGTGCAAAGATGACAACAGAACGTGAAGCTTGGCTTCTTGCTCAGGAGTCCAGCGAACAACATCTGAATATCACATACATGACTCCATACAATCACTAAACATTGATAAATTGTGAAGCAAGAAATGCAGAGAGAAAGAATAGAACAAAAAATAGTATATTAGAATATAAGAAGAAGAGTACAAAACGAGTACATGAAGAAGATCATGAAGAAGTGAAGTACTATGCAAAGGGAAATAGCTGAGCTAAATAGGCTCAAGGAAAACAAGAATAGAAAGTACAGCTATCCAGAACAGCTGGCAGTGTACAGTCAGCCTGTTGAGGTTACATTATATTTAACACTCCCTCTTAAACTCAACAGTTACAAACATCAGCACTGATTATGCCTAAGTGTTGTCTCTGAAAATCAAAAACCGATTTTCCCAGTGGGTTTGTAAAGATATCAGCAAGCTGATCTCGAGAACCATAGAATTGTAGTACAATATCACCATTATTGACTAGCTCGCGTATGAAATGAAAACGAGTGTCAATGTGTTTTCTCTTCTTGTGAAACACATGATTTTTGGATAGAGCAATTGCTGAAGTATTATCACAGAATATAGGAGTTGGATCCTTTTCTGTATGTGACATATCTTTCAATATTCTTCTCAGCCACACA
>ML781352.1:83497-94126 GCA_009831015.1 Picea engelmannii | reverse complement strand
TCATCCTTAGAGTCTCGAATTGCGTTCTCAAGGTCTGCAGTTTAATTGTTTTGACCCTGTCATTTCCTTGGTAGGAATATTTAAGGATGTCCCAGGCCTGTTTTGAAGTACCAGCGCCTGCGATTTTTGAAAAAATCGAGTCATCCACAGAATTTTGAATCCAAAATTTAGCTTTATTTTCTTTGTTTCTCTACGTTGTTTGAGCAATTTTCTACTGATTAGTCATGGTGGACAGGTCTGCTAGATCTAGTTCCACATATCCATGATCCACTGGATCCCAACACTCTTGTGCTTGCAAGAAGGATCTCATCCGAAGAGACCAGAACTCATAGTTCTTTCCAATAAGAATCGGACCCTGTGTTGGTCCTAAGTTGCTAAACGTCACCATCTTTTAAGGAATTCAGCAAAACAGAAGAAAAATTCTTACTTACCTGTCTCCTGCGTGTAATTTGTAGTGGTTTCGGAACTCCGTTAGACGAGACTTTTGAACTCTCCAAATTTCGATTGCCGAAATGCCGATTGCCGATGAGAGCTTATCGGCCTTGAATTGGCCCTTAGTCTCCAATCAATGTGACCACACACCAAAAGGTTAAAGCGCTACGGGCTTTTCCGATTCTTTGTCCTCTTGAATCCCCAATCTCCGATTTACCGATTTCCCGATATGGATTTTCTCTCCTTAGCCCCTCCTGGCTATGCCCTAGTCCATGTGACCAGTTCTCACAAGACCGCGGCCTTATCTTTCTTTCAGGGTTTTTTGGCTTCGAAATCCCGATGTGCTCTAACTTCAGTTAGCCCTCCGGGCTAGACTCGGGGTCCACACAACCTTGCCTTATATGACCACAGTCATACCTCTTTTATGGGATTCAGGGTTTCGAATGTCGAAATGTATTGGATGTCTTGTCCACGGAATCCCCGATCTCTCGAACCTCGATATCCTGATAGATGACTTTTCCTTTCGGGAAATTTCCCGAATGCTTTGATCTCCTCCACGCGTCCTCCTATGATGGACGGTCCTGATCTCTTCTCATGATTTCGAGACTTCAAATGCTTCGGACGTCTCATCTTCAACATTCACGATTTTCCAAATCCCGTAATGCCGATGGACTCTCCTATCGGGATTTTTTCGAAGGCCTCGATTTCTGCCACGCGTCCCAACAGATGGACGGCTCAAGTCTGCTTTGGGGGTTTCACCGTGGAGATGCCCGATCCCTCGTTTTGACGAGATGACATCAGCTGGGCCCCATAATGGAGCTTTGCCTCCTTTTAGGATTTTGGACTTCGCAATTCCAAAATGCTCGAGCTTCTTGTCCTTAGGATTCGCGAAACGACGAATCCCGATATTCCGATGGCCCTTTCCTTTCGGGACTTTCCCCGAAGGCCTAGATTGTTGCCACGCGTCCCCTCAAGATGGACGGTCCTGGTCGTTTCGCGATTTCGCGACTTGCGACTCCAAATCCTCTATCAACTTGAAACCCCGGTAGACAAAATACCGACGATTTCCTCGATCTCCGCCACGTGTCGAAACGAATGGACGGCTGTGATCTTTTCGAGATTTCTGGACTTTCGCCGTGGAGTGTCGTGACCTTTCGTCAACAAGACCTCTGATATCCCAAGCTCCGAAATGTCGAAAATGATGGCACTTGGATCTGCTGCCACCTATCCTCTGAGATGGATGGCTCACAATCCTCTCGGGATTTCGAGTACCAGGGTTTTGGAGAGCAGTTTCCTTCGCTCGTCCAACTCCCGATCCCCGATTTTTCGATTGGATCAGATCGACGGCTCACGATCTTTCACGATCCAACGGTCCAGAATGACTCGTGATTTCGCGATTCGCGATTTCTCACGACAGTATTCTGACCTTTACACCTTGCGAGTTAACAAAATGATGAGATCTCGCCACGTGTCTCTTGATGGACGGTCGAAATGATTTCGTGACTTTGCAAGTTGAATTTCTCATGTGCGCTCCAAAGGACTAAACCTCGTTCACCTTATCGCTGATCCAACGGTTGTCGGTCCTTTGCACCAGATCTAACCGCTGAAATTCTTTCGCCTTTTCCGCGCTCTCCTCGTCCCTTCTGAATTGGATTTTCGCCTCAGATCTTTTCGGAGGACGGATCTTACTGCTGGGCCAGCTATTCTTTGCTCCTCTGATGTGATCTTTGTTGTGTTTGAAGGAATTTTCTCCTGTGGAAGAAAAAATTCATGAATCTTTCAAAGATTTGAAAGAAATACACGGATTCTTTGAAGCTTGACATTGTCTGCTGCAATCTTTAACAGATTTGAGCGATTTCCAAAATGCTTTAAACGATGCTTCCTTTTGCAACAATCTTTCACAAATTTGAATGATTTCCATGAAATCTTCAATGTTTCTGCCTTCTGAAGCTCTTCTTCGTGAATTCTTTGATGATTCTTGAAAATTGTACAAGAATCTTTAAAGTTTCTTCTTTCTCAGTCTCTGCTTCCTTCTCGTGTTTCTGCTCCTTGAAACTTTTGAGCGTAGTACGCTCTGCGACCTCGCGTGAGCTTCTTACGCTGATATTTTGAGCGTATGGGTGGACAGCTTCCTCGTGGAAGTTTCCTGCGAGGATCTTTCGAGAGTATGATGGACAACTCTCCAAGCCTTGTGAAAAGTCTGTGTCAGAATGCTCTCAAGATCCGTGTAAGATCTGTGTTGTTTGAGGATCGTGTTGCTCTCCAGCCTGTGTGAAGAGGCTTACTACTATCGCTCTAATACCATGATAAATTGTGAAGCAAGAAATGAAGAGAGAAAGAATAGAACAAAAAACATTATATTAGAATATTAGAAGAAGAGTACAAAACGAGTACATGAAGAAGATCATGAAAAAGTGAAGTACTATGCAAAGGGAAATAGATGAGCTAAATAGGCTCAAGGAAAACAAGAATAGAAAGTACAGCTGTCCAGAACAGCTGGCAGTGTATCGTCATCTTGTTGAGGTTACATTATATTTAACAAACATCACTTCAGAAGCAACTGGTAAAATGACCAATACTTCATCCACATTGGAGAAATTAAAGCGTTCGTCTGTATCATAAGAATACATGAGCCGAATACATTTGATGTAATTCTCAGGATGGTAAAAACATGATACCTTGATTTCAAACGACCGCATATCCGAAGACCAGCGTTGGGAAAGCTTGGTTTAAAAAAACTCAGCCTTCTTCAACACTTGAGAATGAATCCTCCTCCTCATGGTGCCCTTTGCCTGTTATACTTTACCACTATTGAATCCTCCTCCTTATGGTGCAAGATGATGGCATTGTATACTTTATCAGCCCACCATTTGAAGAGACTACTTGTGCTCATGTAATTTTTGGTGAAAATATCTTCCCAACAGGTGAATATACGTTTTTACTCAACTGAAGGGAAGGTTTCCGCTACACCAATAATTCCCGTCTCCAATGCACTTTGAAATCTTGTCCTTAAATTTTGGCGGTAAAAGTGATGACTAGGAATACTATTGATGAGCTTGATCATTGTATCAGCCCAATTGTTAAGAAAATCGACACGAAATGACATTGGAGTAATTATCTCTCCATTTACTAAAGCCTTCAAAACCTTATCAATTAAAATAGTAAGCATGTCACGTGTAGTGGAGTTATATTGTAGCGTTCAACCAACGATTACATTACGAAGATCAACATCTTCACAAAAATCTTTGACCATTGTTTCCAACAATTTTGCATCACAACGCTGAATGACGCCCACTAGCCAAAACAAGGTAGAACAAGCGGATGCGAGAGCCTCTTCATTATATTTAAATTTAAATTCTTTCACGTTGGCGTTGAACACGAAGCTTGGCTTCTTGCTCAGGAGTCCAGCAAACAACATCTAAATATCTCATACATGACTTCACACAATCACTAAACATCATTTAAGAAGCAACCGGTAAAATAGCCAAAACTTCATCCACATTGGAGAAATTAAAGCGTTCGTCTGTATCATAAGAATACATTAGCTGAATACATTTGATGTAATTCTTGGCATGGTAAGAACATGTTACCTTGATTTCAAAAGGCTGCTTATCCGAAGACCAATGTTGGGAAAGCTTGGTTTCAAAAAACTTATCCTTTTTCAACACTTGACAATGAAGTACAAGAGGATTTCCAGTATACTCCACTCCAGCTGAATCGGTTAAATGTAATCTTACGTCGACCATATTCTTGTCTCCAAACCCTAGTGGTTGGTGTGAAAAAACGGAGGCTTATCGGGGGTTCAGGTATCGGCGTTTACAAACACCCAATACAAAACAAAAACAAATATTGCCGAAATGTGAAACGAGGCTTATCGTAATTCGGGGTTCGGCATTTACAAACACCCCACGCAAAAACAAAACAACTATTGCCAAATCGAAATTCGAATAGGCTGTGGGCCCAACACTTCGGGTTTTGGCGTTTTGAAGGTGAGCGACTCTATTACACAAGCTGACGGATGACTCGAAAAAGAAAACCCCAAATAGAGTTTACAAACTCAATAAAACAAAATATAAATGCAGAGAACACCTCCAAATACAAAATAACAAATTCGATTAAAAAATGTTTTCAAGATCCATCAATTACAATCCATTTCAGGTATTTATATAAAACAAAAACTGCCCCTTCGATCTCTGGAAAAATTAAATTAAAATGGTGATGGTATATCGTGGCCTTCAAAGATTAAGGCGACCACCGATTGAGCATTTTACGGCAAACCAATAAATTGGTGTTTAATCCTCAAGTCTTGAAGGGTCAAGACGGCCACTGATCCGTCGTTATTCAGGCGGTGAAATGATTATAATCTGACATACTCCCTCTTAATCATTTCAAAACAAATCAAAACAGAAACATGTAATACTAAATTGTTGTTAACAATGCATTACAGCTTACAGACCCCAATATTATCTCTATGAATTTTAAACAACTCATTTCCCAAAGGCTTTGTAAATATGTCTCCAAATTGTTCTTCAGACCTACAAAACTGAACATAAATTTCTATACCATTTACCAGCTCTAGAATGAAATGATATATCGTATCAATGTGCTTACTCTGTTTGTGAAAAACATGATTCTTTGATAGTGCAATGGCAGATTTATTATCACAGACAATCCGAGTTGCACCGTACTGCTCATGCAATAATTCATTCAAGATTCTTCTCATCCATACAACTTGGCATGCAGTTTCTACTATTGCAACATACTCTGCCTCAGTAGAAGATAAAGTCACTATGGGTTGTTTCTTTGATGCCCATGCCACTGCTCCAGATCCAATACTGAACACATAACCAGATGTGCTCTTCCTATCATCAATGGAACCTGCAAAATCACTATCAGTATATCCGATCAACTCAAAGTTCAAGTTTGATGTGTATCGAATACCAAAATCAGTTGTTCTAGCAATGTATCTCAGGATCCTCTTTTCTACTTGCCAATGAGTACTCTTCGGAGTCTCCATGAATCTGGAAATTAAACTAACAACAAACATAACATCAGGTCTCATTGCTGTTAAATACATAAGGCTTCCAACCAACTTCTTATACAGAGTTGGATCAACATATGATCCCTCATCATATTTGCTAAGTTTAGTACCAATTTCCATTGGTATTGCAGTTGGTTTACAATTCAGTGTTCTAAACCTTTTCAATACTTCATTTGCATATTTAGTTCGACAAATGAAAATGCCATCATCAGATTGATCCACTTCAATTCCAAGGAAATATTTCATCAATCCTAAATCAATCATCTCAAACTCTGTTTTCATGGCATTTTTAAAATAATCTATAGATAGATCTCCAGTAAAAATCAAGTCATCAATATACAAACATACAATCAAAATTTTACCTTCTTGGTTTATCTTTGTATATAGGGTTGGTTCACTTGGACTTCTACTAAATCCAACACTAATCAAGTACTCATCAATTCTGTTATATCAAACTCTGGATGCCTGCTTCAATCCATATAAAGCTTTCCTTAACTTGTAAACTTTATCTCTGTGCTTATCAATTTCATAACCAAGAGGTTGTCTTACATAAACCTCTTCTTCCAAACATCCATTCAAGAATGCAGACTTAACGTCCATATGATGCATGATCCATTTATTCTGAGCTGCAATAGCTAAGACCATCCTCACTGTGTCAATTCTTGCTACAGGAGAAAAGGTTTCATTGTAATCAATACCGGGTTGAAGACTAAACCCCTGAGCTACAAGTCTTGCCTTGTACTTTTCAACTTCACCTTTTGCATTCAGCTTAGTCTTATAAACCCACTTAACACCAATGCTCTTCTTACCTTCAGGTAAGTCAACAAGATCCCAAGTGTTATTTATTTCAATGGAATCAATCTCCTCATCCATTGCTTGTATCCATGCATCCTCTTTAGCAGCTTCATTAAAACTTACAGGATCACATGCCATTAATGCAAAAATTGAAATCTGATCTACTTCTTCATTTTGATCATATAATTCTCTTAAGATTCTAGTCTTCTGACCTTTAAATTTGTTTTTCAATGAAGCTAAAGTAGGATTCGATTCACTACTTACCTGTGAATTTGTTTGATGTCCAACATGTCCAGATGGCTCACCACGCTCATGAGTTCTTGGCGTTCTAAATTGAGATGGGCTGAAATCTGGTGCTTCCCTTGTAGGACTTCTTGCTGCAGGCATATGTGCATGTGGAACCAACTATCCACCTCCTTCAGCCTGCTCAGCTCCATCATCATCTTCACAGGGTAACACATCTCCCTCTGAAACAGATTTATCAATACTTCCATCCTAGGCTTCCTCTTCTTTAAATTGAACATCCTTGTTGATTACATACTTCTTGGTGATGGGATTGTAGAGTCTATATGCCCTAGACTCTTCACTGTATCCAACAAAGATACATCTCTCACTTCTATCATCCAACTTCCTCCTCATTTCTTCAGGTACATGCACATATGCTACACATCCAAAAATTCTGAAATAAGAAACATTGGAAGGCTTACCATCCCAGGCTTCTTGAGGTACATGATTCTTCACAGTCTTGGTCGGACTTCTATTCAAGATATAGACAGAGAAAACAACCACATCTCCCCAATATTCACTTGAAAGATGCTTCTCTTTCAACATGCTTCGAGCCATATTCATAATGGTCTGATTCTTCCTTTCAGCCACTCCATTCTGCTGTGGAATATATCGAGCAGTAAACTACCTTTTAATTCCATGAAAACCACAAAATTCAATGAATTCATTCAATTTATACTCACCTCCTCTGTCAGACCTCAAGATCTTAATGGTTCGACCACTCTCATTCTCAACCATAGACTTAAACCTCTTGAAAACTTCAAAGGCTTCAGATTTCTTCTTCAACAAATACAACCAAGTCTTCCTACTGAAATCATCAATAAAAGTCATAAAATAAACACTACCATTCAAAGAAGGTGTTTGCATAGGTCCACACAAATCCGTGTGGACAATTTCCAATGGAGCTTTTGCTCTGTAGGAAACACCTGAAGCAAATTTCTCTCTGTGATGCTTCCCAAGTATACAGCTCTCACAAGAGCTTGCAGGTTGCTGAATATAGGGCGATCCCTTTACCATCTACTTCTTCTGTAATATATCTAAGCCACCAAAATGTAAATGACCATATCTCAAATGCCCTAACCAAGATTCATCTAAACTTCCAGCTTTATAAGCATTCAAAGAACCACTCAAATCATTTCTCATAACAAGTGGAAACATTCTATTCTTGGTCATCTCTACTCTTGCAATCAACTGTTTGTTGGGAAATTTATCATAGATTGTACATACCTTGTTCTTGAAGAACACTCTATACTTTTTCTCCAACAGTTGTCCAACGCTAATAAGATTGCATTTTAAACCAGGCACGTAATAAACATCGTCAATATTTCTTCTCTGATTATTCTTAGTGTAAACTGGAACTACACATTTACCATTAACTGTAACCTTACAGTCATTTCCCAGTTTTACTTCAGACTGAATACTAGTATCAATAGAAGAAAATAAATCCTTATTACCAGTCATGTGGTTACTGCAACCACTATCCAAAAACCAAATATCATTAGCACTTTCCTGAGTGACATTACAAGTCAAGAACACATGATTTTGATCATCCTCGGACTCATTTGTGATATGTGCAGACTACTTTCCAGCATCTGCCTGCTTCTTCCAACATTTTTTAGCAAAATGCCCAAACTTCTTACAATAATAACATTGTACTTTAGTTTTATCATACCTCCGATTTTCTTGCTGCCAGGGTTTGCTGCTGCTCCCTCTTAAATTAGGAGGATTCTGCTGGGACTTCTCCTCAGACTCTGATTCAGTTCTGTTGTCCCTTCGACCAAAAAATTGACCTCCTCTTCCACGATTATAAAACCTTCCTCTTCCTCTGCCTCTGGTAGTATGCAGTAGGGATTTGAAAGCATGCTCCATTGATCCTTCTTCATATCTAGCTATCCTAGATTCATGAGCAACAAGAGAACCAGTTAATTAGTCAATTTGGATTTGACTTAAATCTTTAAATTCCTCTATGGGTACAACTACAGGTTCAAACTTATTGGGTAAACTTCTCAACACTTTCTCAATAACTCTCTTATTCTCAACATCATCTCCATACTTCCTGAGATGGTTCACAACACTCATCACTTGAGTCATGAAAGTATCAACACTTTCATTATCCTTCATCTTCAGATTTTCGAAGTCCCTTCTTAAATTCTGCAACTTGACTGTCTTCACCTTGGACACACCTTGATAACAGGTTTTAAGGATGTCCCAATCCATCTTCGAAGATGCAGCACTAGAAATCTTCGTAAAAATGGATTCATTTAATCCTTGCTGGATTAATCCAAGAGCCTTGTTATCCTTTTTCCTGTTTTCCTTAAGCAAAACACGGTCAACATTAGAGAGAGCCAATTGCGCTGCTACATCAGTTGGCTCAACATAACCATCAATAACATAGGTCCATAAATCCTAAGAATGAAAAATCGTCCTCATTCGAATATACCAAGAGTCATATGACTTCTCGCTTAGGGCTGGAACCTGAACTTGAGAAGAACTACTACCAAACCCAGCCATTAATATAAAATTTGAAAGTAATCAAATAAAAAATTCACGCAAGAAAACTAGAGGGCAAAATTGGGCGCCAACAAGAACGATCTGCACTGAACTAAGAAATAGCAGGATAGACTACAGGCTCTGATACCAAATGTGAAAAAATGGAGGTTTATCAGGGGTTCAGGTATCAGCGTTTACAAACACTCGATACAAAACGAAAACAAATATTCCCGAAATGCAAAACGAGGCTTATCGTAATTTGGGGTTCGACATTTACAAACACCCAACACAAAAACAAAACAACTATTTCTGAATCGTGAAATTCGAATAGGCTGTGGGCCCAACACTTCAGGTTTCAGCGTTTGGAAGGTGAGCGACTCTATTACACAAGCTGACGGATGACCAGAAAAAGAAAACCCCAAACAATAAAACAAAATATAAACGCGGAGCACACCTCCAAATACAGAATAACAAATTCGATTCAAAAATGTTTTCAAGATCCATCGATTACAATCCGTTTCAGGTATTTATATAAAACAAAAATTGCCCCTTCGATCTTTGGAAAAATTTAATTAAAATGGTGATGGTATATCATGGCCTTCAAAGGTTAAGATGACCACTGATTGAGCATTTTACGGCAACCCAATAAATTGGTGCTTAATCCTCAAGTCTTGAAGGGTCAAGACGACCACCGATCCGTCGTTATTCAGGCGGTGAAATGATTATAATCTAACAGCTGGTTAGCCATTGTTTCCTGGAAATACAATGAGATTTTGGACTCAATATCTTTGCAGAGGATATGCAATGAATTACGATCTTTGTGTTCTATATTTTCAATGAAAGCAGTGACAATTCTTAAACACCGTCCCACCGTCTCTTTGATCGTTATCAAATTTCAAGTCACTGATTTAAGAATTTGTGTTGATAATGAATTATTATGTGTGAGTGGATTTAGTTTATGTCACTAGTTTAAGGAATCCATGGTTTAAGAAATATGGCGTCAGTTGTTTTAAGAAGAAGTCTCATGTTTATTTCAACTTATACGGAGGATATATTAAAGTAAAAGTAAATGAATCACTTTAAAATCTTAAAAAATAAATTCAATCAATTTATACGAATAAATTAAATTAAAGTAAAAGTAAACGAATCCCATAATCAAGTTATACGAATATATTAAAGTAAAAGTAAACCACTCACTTATATGCCAATTCAATCAAGTTATTAGAAATCATAAAAAAAATAAAAATTCATTCTAGTTATTAGAAATCATAAAAAACAAATTCAATCAAGTTATTATTTACTTTTTGATATGGCTTATTAGTCCCTGCCAAAGGCCTGGGACTATAGCAATGAGTTTATGGTTGACTGGGTATTATTTTAGTTTGACTTTTAATTTTTTTTAAATTTTCAAAGTTTAATATAATAGTTTGCATTTTTTTAATTAAATAATAAAATTAATATTATTTATCTGTATTGTTATTGGATATAAAATTGAAAGTCTTGTTGCAGAACTGACGACAGAGGTCTATCAATATTTACATTTCATACTAGTTTTCTATAGTTTTCCATAGTGAGCGATCCCATCC
>ML781352.1:22124-32626 GCA_009831015.1 Picea engelmannii | reverse complement strand
AAGTGCGATGCACATAACATCACAATTCCGATGACAGTTGACCAAGTCAATTTTGACTTTGTGAAATAGTGGGTGATCGTTGGGGGGGGAACCTAGTGTCCATACCATCAGAAGTGTGACGCACATTTGATGTCGTTGCAAGAGAGACATCTTCTTAATGTCATCGCTCTTGCGACGATTTGAAAAGTACGTTGCAAGTGCAACGATATCGGGCAGTATGGAGAAAAACAAAATCCTCTATTTTTCGATAGTATGGCCAATTTTGTCCATAACATCACAATTAGATCCTCACAATTTTTCCAATATGTAGTAGTGGGTATATTGACAATAAATTTTGATAGATGGATGTGGTATACTTCATTATTGATGATAACGTTGTTGATCATTGATAGATGAATCCATATATTTTGAGAAAAAAATTGTGTATGTGGAGGGATTTGATCTCTTTAGATACTTCATAGATATGAGGTTACGATAAATTTAAGTTGGTTAACACTAACAACACTATTGTAATAGACCAGCGTAGATCCATCTTAACTACAAATCTAGCATGAGTCGAGAGACATGAGTTCCTCAAGATGCATATTTTTTTAGTGTACAAAAATTTATGCATCTCTAAGGATTTGATGTCTCTCGTCACATGATAGATCTGGAGTTAAGATGAATCTACACTGGTTGATATTCTTGTGTTTATATTTTGGAATGTGGATTACGGAAATAAGAATCATAAAACCACATGACAAATTTTGACATATAACAATGTTGTGTGTTAGGGTCTTGATAGAGTTTTGTTTAAGGATGGAAGAAAGAAAGGTGGTATATAAAATACGTAAATAAATTTATTTCTTTATTTATTTTATAAATCTGATAAGAATTTTGTTGAAAATTATGGTTTAATTTGATTAATAAAATCTTTTACTATGAGATATTGTTTTCAAAAATTTTAGTTTATTTAAAAAATATATATATTATTAGAATTAAAAAAAAAATCATTGAACTTTGAAAATATGATTTTGTTCATTTATTAACACACTCATAGGTAAATGTACCTATAAATCCATTCATAAATAAATAAACCAATTAAACTAACCTTTTAAATTCAATAAAATTCAAAATAATAATAATAATCTCATGCTATACACTTTATCGAATACAATAAAATTTTATATTAAATTTAAACTTAAATGAAATTTTATATAATTATTAAAACAATTATATTTTGTAAATAATATTTTTTTTTCCAAAGAAGACATTTCTATTAAAAAAAAAAATTGAACATTACACTTCTCATACTTATAAAAGTGATCTTACATAAATAAACTACATAACTTTTATCTCTTTAAAAAATAATCTTTTATCATATTTATTTTTTCTCTATTCTCATACTTACAAGAGTGATCTTACATAAATAAACTACATAACTTCTATCTTTTTGAAAAATAATCCTTTATCCTATTTTTTTTTTCTATTATGTTTAACATAATGTATTTTAGAAGTTAGAAAATCAATATTTGGAAACGGAATCAAATTCCTTATTGGAATAAGAGGTATTGGATTTGTGAAGTCTCTACATTATCCTTGGAGGAGATTCATTTAATCTGACCATTTTCAGATAGGAAAGCCCTATATTCATGTATTTTTCTCTATCCTCATTCAAAACTTATAGAAAAACAATGTTTGGAAACATTAAATTGTTGATTGAAATCATTTTGGTTTAATTCATTTTTAATATACAATTGCTCAAATATTTATAAATCAATAATTATAAAATGTATATTTTCATTTATATCTTTATTTTTAAAAAACTACACAATTCAAAATAATCATTTTACCATAATTGAATTAATAATGATTTTTTAAATTATAATTGACAATTTTGTGCAATCCAATATTACATAGCAGTAGTCTAAACATTCTAGGTTTTGACTATTTTTTGTTGATATTATCAGTTTAATTTTGCATGAAATCTAGCGAGAAGTGGTTGGATTTGCATATTTGAGTGGTTAAGTCTGTTTAATCCAAGTAACCTAAGGTTTTTTCAAGATGTTGAATCCATTTATGCATTCAGAAATGCAATTCAAACAATGTAAAATTTCCATTTCACCACATTTATATCACCAGATTCCAATGAAAAATGCCAAAACATAGAACGTTTAGACAACATCTTTTTGCATATCCATATATTTTTTATGTTTTTAATTTTGAGTTTTAATGAGTTGAGTGAAAGTATAACCATCCTATGAAGAAGGGAGAAACAATGAGTGGTGAAAGCATACCTAGGGTTTGGTAGTGAGGCAGTAGCACATAGAGTGTTAGCAGGTGGGATTGGTAGTAGGCGGCGACATAGGTTCACGAGCACCATGGCAGTGGTAGACACATGGGCCATAAGGGAAAACAAATCATTTAAGGAGGCGAGCCTGATCCCAATGGAAGAATAAATGTGGGGTGTAGGAGCATATATGTTAGAAGGTTTAACCTCTGATAAACAGGATAAGGACCAAAGAAATCTCGATAAATGACTAAAGAATGGATGCTTGGAAAAAACTAAGGAAAATCCCAGGTATGATATCACTTCACCTAATATTGGAAATCATATTTAATATATGAAAGATCATGTTGTAATAGTAAATTTTGTGGGTATTTGGCTGTCATAGAAGGAACTGATGGGATGGGTGAAGACTCGCTAGAATCCAAAAGGCCAAATTGATTTTAAAATGGGCTCCAAAAGATTTTTAATTGCCATTTTTTCATGCATAGAGGAAAAAGAGAGAATATTTGAGGAGGGAACCTATTGTTTCAACTCGACGGGCCTCCACCTGAGGTATTGGACTGAGATATTTTCCCCATATAAGGAGAAATTCATTGAGGCACTGGTTTGGATCTGAATGTACTCATTACCCTAAGAATTGTTGGAGAAAGAGATCTTAGAAGGAATAGGCAATACCTTAGGAACCTTTTTCTAGGTCTCAAAGGTAAAGAAGTTTGGGAGATACACCTCATACACTAGAATCTATGTGTACATGAACATAGCTGGGGATTTTCCAAACTCCCTTACCATTGTATATATCGATACAATGAATGGATCCAAATGTTGGATTATGAACATATTCCTTTCCATTGCAGAAAATTCCATGAGCACATCTACTTATTTCAAGATTTCTCAAAGAATGTTGAGAACTCAACAGAAAAGAAAAAAGAAGAGAAAGATAAGGAGGGTTTCACAAAAGTCCCAAATGAGTGGAAATAAAAAAGGAAGCCAAACAACCCCCCAAAACAGCTAATAAACAATAATATCAAAAAATTCCAACAATTTTCAAAGGCGAGTGAAGAGGGGAACCAAGAGGGAGACCTAGAAACTTTTAAGACTCTATAGGATGTACAAAAAATAAGGAACCAAGAAGAACAAAAACACAAAAAATAGAGCAACAAATAAAAAAGATTAAGGAAGAGGAGGTTGAAACAGAGATGCAAGACAAGGATATTGAAGTAGACACTCAACTAACTTCAAATGAAGACATTATGAGATAGAACATGGAACAAGAGGAAGTAGAAATAGATCTTCTAGCATTGATAGTTAGGCATGGAGAGCAACTATCAACAATCTACTGGAAAGTCAGCTAAAGAAACTACAAAAGGACCTACTGAAGGGGAAGGGTAAGGAAAATAATACAAATCAAAAACTAACCTCCTCAGGTGGATTAAGCGTCATGACTAACCCACTGAAAAATCCTAATAAATCAGGAGCTGAGGAAAAGAAGCGAGGGAGGAAATCGTCCAAGAAAAAAATAGATGAAATAGGGGCCTTGTTGGTTGACTCAAGGAAAACCATCGACCTCCAAGAGAAATACTTTAGCACTCAACCCCAAGTTTGAAATGAAGATCATATCATGGAATATTCGAGGTCTCAATGCTCCCTCTAAGCAATATAGGATTTTAAGGAAAAGGATCTCCCAAGAAAAATAAGGTATCGTTGTGTTGAAGGAAACTAAGTGTGATGTGGACACCTTGAATTGAATAACTCAGAAAATTTGGAGAACCTGTGGAGTAGCTATAGTAACTGTAGAAGGAGATTCAGGTGTCCTGGCTATCCTTTGGGACCAAGATTTGATCATTGTTGAAGTCACAACATAAACATCAAGAATCATATGTGTCAGATACAAGCTTCTAGGAACAATGGAATATGGATTCATAACTAATGCTTATGACCATCCTATTCCAGTAATCAAACGATCCTTCCTAGACTCCATCACATTACTAGGAATGAAAATCCAAGATCACCCATGGATAATAGGGGGAGATTTTAACATGATTACTTCTTTGCAAGAGAAGAAATGAGGCATAAGGAAACTAGAGGAAGAAATTGAATCCTTCAAGGAAGCAATAGAGAGGTTGAGGATAATCGACATTCCAAAAAGCAATGGGATCCATGCCTGGAACAATAAGAGAGGAGGTTCTCACTAGATCATGGTATGCTTAGATCACTTTCTAGCTTCAAAATCCATGTTCCAAATTCAAAACACCATGACAATTGAAATGTTAGTTTTCTCAACCCATTACCCGATAGTTTATTTTGAATAAATCACTTATTAAATAAATGCACAACTGATTTACTTAACGAAACATTACAATAAAATAATACAAACTAAAACCATACACATTGCACACAACATATCTGGGTATCACCCTTGCAAGAACCCTTAAGGGAAAACCAGATTTGAGTTGATTTTATTAAATAAAATCTTGGCCTCTTGTCTTAGGATAATAGACCACATAAGGAATACAATGTAGCAAATATCCAAGCCTTACAAACCTCAAGATCATTCCTTCGATATTGTTGGTTGGATGTTATCTCCCTTCCTTCTTCTTTGCACCTTTCCTCGACCCCTTCCCTTGCACACTTGGATGGAAGTCTTTCTCCACCCAATCAATGGGATCTCACTAAATTTGCGTGTGACACAAGAACATGAGCAAAGAATCTTCCTTTGCTCCAAAGTACTTTACATGTGTGTCTCATCTTCTAACTTAAACTTCCTTTTATAACATTGAGTTAACCCTAAATCCAAAACCCTATATCTCCTAAATTGATCAAGGGTTGAGATTAGATCTCCCTTTCATTTTAGATATTACGACTAGGATTTAATCAACTCACTTAATAATGCCAAAAACTTAGGCATTTGACTTAATTAAAAGGTCATTCACTTTAATAATTAACTCACAAAATGAATTTCCTAAGGTTTTGAGAGGTAATAAAGACGATAAATGTATGTTGAATGAATTACATAAAATACCTTCCATATTTTGTGACCCCTAATGTGTCTATTGTACTAAGGATGATAAATGTACGCTAAATGAATCACATAAAATACATATATAGTATAACATACAAGAGAAGAAAGAGTGAATGATTTGCACAGGGGCATATAATTTGCAGGCGGCATATGGGGTCAAAATTCACTCAAAGGGAGGTTGTCCTATTGAGGAGAAATGGGAATTGTGGTTGATGCCCTGAATGATCAAATTGATCACACTAAACAATTACCCATTACAATCTGGTGTGAAATCCTTCCTGGCAGAGTTAAATTTCACTGTGTGTAAACTCCACCCGCAGAAGCACCTAAGATATTTAAAAACATATGACCATGGGCGGTGATCGAGCATTGATCTTGTTTATCTCTTTTCCCTTCTCCCGAATCAATGGTCACGACTTAATTGTGAATTAAAATTAACGACTCACACGACGTAAGTTGAACATGGGTTAACCGGTCTTTATAACACACATCGACAGGATTAAAACACGTCAGCACTATGAAAAAACGATCCAGATTTAAAAGCGTGTTTTCCTCAATTGTTATTTACCTCACAACTTTATGGTGCACTTGTTGATATACATCGTTGATTTCACTCCTGTTCAGATTTGACGGTGTTGGATCAACCCTCTTGTGTGTTCGCGAAGTCTATGATCTGAGAGCTCAAATTAATGGGTCCCAATTAGATGGTGTTTGTATATAATCACAAGGATTTCCAAGGTTTATAAACCTACAACACAAATTAGTTTCTGACCCTACCAAAGCGAGAAGAATAGGGATCGTTGATCCAAAGATGATCAACGTTCCTTTACACAAATTCTTTATGATAATTACCACGCACCATAATTCATACCCAGCTCACACACAATAAGACACAGAGTTTAATGCAAATATTTCATAAGATAATCACAGAGAATCAATTTGCCTGCATTCATAAATTAGGAATTCAATACAACCAAACATAGAGTTCTTTGCAACTCTGATTACACAAAACCTCACTTTCACATTAATTCTTAGTCTCTCTACTCTATTATAATCACAGAACATAGCCTTATAGGCTCAAACCAATCTTGGAAGCTCAATCCCGAGTAACCACAACCAAACCCTTAAACATATGATAAATCCCTAAAATGAATCAAAATCCCTAAATTAAACAAACAAATCACATCTAACAACTAATTAAGTCTTCTCGATGCCTTTTGGAGGCATTTGAGACAATTATTACAAATTTAAATAAAATTAAGAGGACCAACCCTCTTTGGTAAAATTAATTGACCATTAGGTCAATGAATTAAAACTTGGATCAGATGCTCCTGCATCAATGGCTAAATCATACAGATCAAAATAACCCTCTCTTTGTTGTCTTCAACTTCAAATATCTACCAAGGGAAATTACACAAATAAATTCCAATAGTTATGAAGGTTATACTTGTCATGAATCATTATAAGAGCATACAACTAGATTACATCTAGATACACTATCCCAATGATAAGTAGAATAAAGTAGTAATGATGTTACTGAATTTATCATCTCACAACCAGCTTATCAACAAAATAAAACATGCACATGTCAAGTTATTCCTCTCCATATCAGTTGTGAAAGTAAAATTCATCATGCTAGAAATTGCTACAAAACCCTAAAAAAATCACCATCCCCGACAAATGTGTCATTCTCTATCAATAAGCAACAAAACAACAACTACTTAATAACCATCATTAATATATTCTCCAAGTTCATAATTCATGATGTATTTTGACGTATAGTAGTTTAGAACTCATGCAACATGTATATTCTTATCTAACTTTGATGCATTTCCAACCCAACTTCTAAAAGTTGTTCAAACATACACAACCTACACATGTCCCCAATACCCACATATGTTTCAAGTACAAGGTAACTTTTCACTATCTTCAACATATAATAATATTTGAAATATTATAAATGGACAGTGTTTTTGGGCCAATATAGAAGAATAAATTGAAGCAGATATATAACCCTTCATATTGCTTCAAAAGTTATGAGTCATTTCTCATTGGAAGTGCCTCTCAATCTAGTTTCTACCAAAAATACATAACCTTTATCCAACTCTCTAGTGTAACATAATTTGTTTTCTACCCTATAGATTCAAAAGTGTCTCCAATACCATATGCAACATAACTTGCTTGATCTCTTGATATTGTTGGCAAAACTTGGTTATTTTTACTTCTCACTGATCAGATTGTGGATGGTTGATTCTTATGAGTATAATGTTCCCAAACATACATTCACATTTAAGCATTTGAGAGGACTCTTTGTCCTTGATGATATGATGAATGAATGATGCAATTGCAATGGTCTCGTGGTCCCTTGTCATTGTGTAATGGGATACATATTTAGCACTTTTATAGCATCTCATGGTTTTATGGTTTATTGAGCAAGATCTACCTTCCAATTTCCAAGCAAAATATTATCATATGATTGAACATTGGTCTAACTTAAACACATTTGAAGCTTGTTCAATATTCATTATTTGATCTACCTATTCACACACTTAAGCTTGTTTTGCATCTTGTTTCTTCTTTTCCAGTTAGGATTTTATAGTTCCACTACTCATAAACTTATAAAACTTTATAAAACTTATATAAAACTATGACTTATGAAACTATGAACTATGTGGAACGAGTAGTTTTTTTTAATGTTTTTATTCTAATTATTTTATGTAATTTAAAATTTGTAATTCATTAATAAGAAAATTGTAATTTTTATTACTCAAATGTAATTTAGAAAATCTCGAGATCTCATAATCTATTGAGAATTAAAAATTACTATCTAAACAATGTTCAAATTGTTTAAAAAAACTACAGAATTCCAACAAAAACTAGTCGTTTTAGCCCGTGGTGGGAAAATGACTGGATGAATACACTCCCAAATTTGCATGCAAGTGATGGATTGGAATGTTCATTCATTTTTTATGATGTCAAAGTGATTTGTTTACTTTTACTTTTATTACGTCGAAGGCGTTCTTATAAGGAGAGGTTCCTCTGCACCTTTTGTAGTCCGTCCATAGCAAATCAACAATTGTCGTGTGTGTTTATCAACAACAAATAAACAATTTCCACGTGAATCTGTCCACTGCGAATGTCTGAGTTCACCGTCTTATCCTTCACCAACTCACCTCAAAACTCACCCTCTTCTCTTTCACCTACTTCCCTCAAAACTCTGATTTCCTGCATTTCGATTGCACCGTCTTATCTTTCACCGACTCCCCTCAAAACTCCGATTTCCTGTATTTAGATTGCAGTAATCTCATAACAGCGAGAAAACAGTAGTATATCCTAGAATCCAAGCCTCCAAACCGAGCATGTGTCAACCTCACCAGCTGTGGCGGTTTCCAGATTTCTCCAATATCAGAAATAGACTCAAACCACCGGATGTTAAAGTTACCGTTGGAGCAAAGCGAGTTTGTGATTCCCGATAAGGAGCTTCTGTTCCAGCACATTCTAAGTTTCTTCAGGCGAAACGACCATGCCACAGCTTGACATCTCAACTTGGGGACAGTTAAAAAGGATTTCTGTAAGGATTGGCATTACAGAAATGAAATAAGAGGTAGAGCTTCATATTGAATATTAGGTGGGAGATGCTACACTGAAATAAGAGAATAGAGGGCTCGGCGCTATTATTGAAGTAACCTGAAACCAAATCATATAATTCTGGCACACTTGGTAGAAGCCCTCGTTGAAGAATCTCTTTTATGGTTTCCTGGTCAGGTTCAAGAATGTGCTCTACCAAAACCCTGTAACAATGGAAAGGAGATGTAGATGTGTCTCACGTTTCTTGTCCTTGGTTGGTACTGACTTGCTAAAAAAAATTCTCCTGAAATCTTTGTTATACTCATCGTTTAAATTCAGGCTACCACTCTGCACAAGATGTGTTTCATTGCGTGTCCCTGACCTCATTGTTGCACGCCAGAACGAGCGATTTGTGAGTAGATTTTCTTGCAAGACAAATTCATGAAAAAAGTAAGCAAGCGCTATCTAAAATTGATGGATTGTCTAGTAAGATTTAGTAAATTAATTAAATTTTCGCGCATATTTAACCTTTTATTCACATCCTAGAACAACTAGAAGGCAAAAAAATGAAAATATATTACACAGTAGGAAGACAAATAAGATTGTTTCAATCGATTCTAGCGGTTAAATGACTGTATTCCTAATTTCTCTAGCCTGGAATCCACTTAAACTTTGATATATACAAGCCAATTGTTGCTCATGATGTTTCAAGATTCGGAAGGTGCGCATGATGTTTCAAGATTCGGAAGCAAGCTTCGACTACATAAAATTTTAAAGCTTCTGAAGCAAGCCTGACTTCATAAAAAGTTTTCATGTAAAGTTTCTCTTCTTTCATGTAAATTTACATTAAATAGATTTGTAGCAACTTCTATCGGAGTTCTTGAATCAAAGCAACCAGAAACATGTATTTATTCTAAGTCACCACCTACAGGCTGCAAGATACAAGTTTCTAAGCCAAGAAAATAAGCAAATAATTAAATAAATGGATTCTATTGGTTTACCTTTCGACGCAGGCTGCAGGTTGAACGTCTTCCTCAAAGTTTTAAATCTCAAACACATCTCTTTGTATTGGCCTCCGCCAGTTCTCAGATTTACAAGATGAAAATGTCAAGAAATTGTTTCCCCGGCGGGACCCCAGCCTCGGGGGAGTCTATTCACACACATTGCTTTCTTATAATTAGCATCCCGTCTTTTTTATTGTGGAGCCTGCAACTTTGGTGGACCAGGTTATTGTATTTTGGTCAAAAATTATCTATCCTTTCAAACGTAAACGTGTGAAGTGGGAGGTTCTTTTCTCGAACATTTATAATAAAAAAAATTGATTAGACTTCTTTCCCGATCTTTTCCATTTAAAAATTAAAAGATAATAATGATTTCTTAAAACCTTACGTGCCTTGAAAAAATTAAAATTATTATCTTTGCTTATATTTAAATAATAATGATTTCTTAAAACCTTACCTACCTAGAAAAAAATTAAAATTATTGTCTTTGCTTATTTTTACTCTTTCTGGTATCATTTACTAATAATGATTTCTTAAAACCTTACCTCCTTGGAAAAAAATTAAAATTATTGTCTTTGCTTATTTTTACTCTTTCTAATATCATTTACTAAGTGCTTGAAATAGAAAAACCTTTAAATAATTTTAA
>ML781351.1:632712-643287 GCA_009831015.1 Picea engelmannii | reverse complement strand
GAAACCATGTCAAAGAAAGCATGAATTAAATTTATGTCCTAAAACTCTGTTTTAACTTCTATTTCAACACGAAGAAAGTTTATTCTACCATCTAACTACACACAGGGTTAGTGTCTAAATCTGCAAGCTTTCTTCTACTAACTAATAACTCATTTCATACTAAGAAAACTCCTCATAATAACCTGCAAAAACTAAGTTAAACCAATTAAATCAAAAACAACAAATTAAATAACAAAGAAGTAAAATACCATTTCATGTACAGGAAATAAAATAAAAATGCATCTACACTATCTAATTCACAAATAAACTCATAATATAGTTACCCAGACTGTTGGTGGGCCCCCTAGCAGTCGTGGTTACTCTCCAAAGGCACACCATGAACTTCAACACAACGATTTCACCATTAAAACTAAAAACGCAGGTTTTACATAGTCTGGCAAAACAGAGCCAAAATCGTATTTTCCTCTAACACACTACTTCTTAGCTATTGTATGACCACCACGGTGGTATTTATAAGCTTTACAGACCAAGTGGTAGACCACTGGAGGGTCGAACCACTTCTAAAAATAGCAAATTACATTAATGGTTCCCTAACTGCCGAAATAGAGCGAGCCAATAATCACCCACCATAACAACCCAAAATCGAGTTGTCAAGAATTCAGTAGATGGAGGGGATAAGCACGAGTAAAACCTATGTCTCTGATTCGCCCACTACTGGCTACTAATTCCATAACCGCCAAATCGCCCACTGTTTTTGTGCAGGACGAGGTGTTGGATGGAGCGCTGGACCGGGTACTAGATGCAGAATTGAAAACCACGAACTGCTCTTAATCCATTCATAATTTCAGGAAACAACAATCATGGGACCTAATTGGGCATATTACACACAAAACCCATGTGCCAGATTTTTCAGATTCCACTTCATGCTCCCACAATTTAAGATTTAAGTTAGCTACCTATAATAGTGTTGGATGGAGTACCAGAAGCAGAAACATGATGCGATTTTGCCTTGTAACACCAAAAAAAGTGAATTAGATTCTTGGAAACATAAAACACAATGAATTATACTCAAGATCGACATAAAACACAAATTATGCATAATTGGTGTAGATCATAGCGTTTTGGCACAAAATTCTTCAAAAAGTTTCTCCAAAACATGAAAAACACATATATACATTCGATAAAAGTATCTAATTACTGTCATAAAATTGATCATATCTCGGGCCCAACATTACCCCCACACCTAATATTTTGCAGGTCCCGCTGCAAACAAAAAGAAATTGCCCTTCATGACTAAACTTGCGAAGGAGGGGGTGGATTAGCTTTAGAAGCTTCTCCCTCTTGCCCGGGGGATTTTGACTTAGGATTTTTGTAGTGTTTCAATTGAATTCAGAGACTATTATTGGTGGCAGTAATATCATCAACCTAACGTTGTAGAGAATTAATTTTGGCTTGTAGGACAACGTTATCATGGCGTAAATGACAACTCAGTGTTTCATGCTCTCTAAGTTTGAACTGGAGGGTTTGCAGTTTTTGGAGGTTGATGATGACATGTGAGGAAGCCTTGAGATGTATATTATACCCTCTATCCTTTAAACCATGCAAAACATCAATTTTACCTCTACAAAATTAGTTCCAAAAGTGACTTCCCATAAGCGCAACAATTTTGGCCCGACGAACTTGTGAAAAATAGGTATCAAAGTGACACCTGTAAATACAAGACAGTAAAACCTGTGTAAAAAATGAGAGAGGTTTTTTTTTTCTGAATATATCCTTTACAAAAACCTCTCTTGGTTTTCAAAAATTCACTTTCAGTTGTTAGAAAAAAACGCCAAGAAAACATGACTAAAACAGGAAAACAAGAGTGTTTTATTTTCTGAAAAACTAGGCCTTTAAGAGAATTGAATATATCCAAAACCATAACATATATTTAGAAAATGAGAGAGGTTATTTTTTTTAATATGTCCTTGATAACACCTCTCTTGTTTTTCAAAAATTCACTTCCATTTGTTAGGAAAACACGAAAATAAAATATGACTAAAACATAAAAAACTGAGTGTTTTATTTTCTGAAAGCATGGGCCTCTAAGATGATAGAATATATCCCAAACCATAAAGTATATTCAAAAAATGAAAGAGGTTATTGTGTTTTGGTATGTTATGAACACAAAACTCCTCCCGGTTTCAAAATTACTTTCCCATTTGTTTAGAATCTCATCTTGAAGTTGGTTACTCAAAACTTGCAGAAGCGTAACGTGATCTTAGCAGAAGCACAACGTGGTCTTTGATAGGGATTTTGGAGGCCTTCCCAGAGGATTTTTGGGCTAAAAGAGGTATGGATGGAAATTTTATGATGTCTTCTACACAATGGAACCATTAAGCACTGCAAATTCCTTCTCCAACCCTCTAAAAAACCGACTTCAATTCAAGTTGTCCAAATGTGCAGAAACCCTCCTATAGAGACTATATTTGGGGAATTTATCTCAAATGATAACACTTGTGCATACACTGAAGGAGGTTTTTTTTCCTTGTTATATTATTGACAAAAACCTCTTTCAATTTTTTCAAATTCATCTTCCTTATTTCATAAACCAATTTTAAAGTAGAACTTTGACCAAGACAATCATTTGAAAATTTATGACAAGAAATGATGACATGACCATGATGAAAATTTATGACCTTGGATAAGTGGAGGGAGTAGTAATGAAACCTATACACACCAATGACCATTTTACAACCAAGAGATGTCAAATTTTATTTGATAATTTTATTTTGAAAATATAATAATTTGACCTAATAACCCTATCAATCACATGAAAGAGTAAATTTGATCACTAGTGACTGACAGAACTAACAGATACTAACAAAAGGCTTGGTTTGTACTGGTAAGCATGGTGAACAGGAGAATTGCTATTTCCTGTCATCAATATGTAACAATTCAAACAACTGGTCATATTTTCATAAGCTTGGAATACATATGACAGTAAGTATTTAGCAGTTGTAATCGCTATGTATTTGTCACAAAGAGTAGTTAAGTATAAGCAGTCTTCTATAGCATAAACATAAAAATGCACAAGAGCTTATAACACACACAATGATGTCAGCAGCATATAATTTATCATACCAATACAAACAATTGTTTATATAATATCCCAATACTTTGTAAAAAAACAGTATGACAGAATTTTGACAGAATTCCTACTTCCTCTTCTCATGGGTTTGCTATACAAACGGGCAATGCTTAGCATTTTTAGCTCAGGAAACTCCCCCCAGACTGAATATATGGTACAATTCGTGCCATGAATTAGCAATAGGCTTCTTGGTCTTTGTTGTTTTAGAGGGGGGTTAGCAATAGGCTTCTTGGTCTTCTTGCCCGATGAGGCTGCAGGGGTATCAACACGTTTCTTGGACTTTTGGTCTGGTAAAGGAATAGCTTGAGCATGAGGGTTTGGGTGGAGTAATAGTCCCTAGATAAAGAGTTTTCTTTCTAGTCTTGATTGTAATATGAGGGTTTTAAAATTGGTAATGAACTCATCCCACGTTTTTCCCCAATTCAGCTAAGACAAGTAGTTTGATAAGGCCATAAGTTGTTATGGAGATTGGTTGCATTATTCCTCACTTGGGAAGACATGTTCTCAAGACTCTTTAAGAATTAAAATGGAAAATTCAATGGCTTATTGAACTGAAAGTGAGATAATGATTGAAAGTGACAAGATTTAAAGACGAAATATCTACCTTCACATGTAATTAATCTGGTGATGACTATTAGAGGGTTGATTAGCTCCTCTTTTATCAACTCCTTGGAGCATCCCTTAGCTCCAGAGATGTTCTGAAATTTGGTTTTGAAAACCCTGTTATAGCTTGCTCTTAGCAACTGGTGGTGTTTAAATCAGCGGTCTCCAACTCTTGGGAGATTTTTGGCTGAGGCAATTGATTCCTCAGAGGCCATGAACACAGTGAATAGGAGTTGAGGCAGGCTAAGAGTGTTCCATTGTTGTTGATTTTTCCACCATGCTCACTCAATTCACTTGCATAGAACATGTAATGTCAAACCTACAATGAACAACCTGTAACAAGTATAGAAAATGTAATGTCAAACCTACAATGAACAACCTGTAACAAAAATAAACCAACAAAGTGGTTTGTTAAGGACATATACAACAATTTATATCACACAAGAGTCTAACACTTCAAAATAAAATGACTGATGATGTAATAACCTTTATCATGAAAATAATACAAAATTTTCACAAAGATTTACTTCTCTAGGCAATGATCATTTGTCAACTCATGAACCCCTCCCCCACACCTAAGTATTGTGACACCTCACAATCAAAAGTATAGGAAACCAGTCAATTCTCCCGATAGCCGAAGATTTACAGTTTGTAAAGTGTAAAGATAAATTTCACAGATTAGTCTGACTAGACGGTTAGAAGATGGCCCCACCTATAGGATAAGAGATCATATATATATATATATATAAGAAGAGGTAGGCAAGAGAGTTTCAAGATAGTCTCAGAGTTCGTTCCCAATGGAAATTTTATGGAGCTCATTAACCTTAACTTAACCATACATACTTCATGTCAACTTTGTCTACAAGTAATGTCATACATCAGGACAAGTTTAAATTTATTATTTATTTATTTTGTCAGATTATCATCCTCGCTAGGTAGAATGCCCCGCTGCCAGCAAGCTTGTTCAGTACTCCAACGGGTTTACCTAGTCATACCATAGGCCGGTACCCGCTGCCAACAGACCTGTTCAGTATCCTGACGGGTTAGCCTCTTACACCCTCAGAGACTGGCCCTCCATCTTTTAAAATTTTAGTATAAGATTGCTTTATGCAAGAGGATGGGGGGACAACTCTGAAAACAAATTTTTCTTTCTTTTTTAAATTGGGATGGTATTTATGTTAGAGGACGACTTTCCGTTAAATTCCTTAGTGATTGTCCTGATGTAAGGGGCACTTAAGCGGACGTGGCCTATCTAAATATATGATATAATCAAGCTATTTAGTGTGTAGTGAATGGTACCATTGAGAAAGAAAAGAAAGGTATCTCTAGGCTCAATTCACTTTATTCTTTTGTAATTTATTGTGATGTTTCCATGACTAACCACTAATCAGACCTCCTTGTTACTCTTTAATAAATATACTTTACTCACTTACTCAGGTTTATTGGGAAAATTGTACGAGATACCTCTAAGCTTGATGGTTATAGTATTACTTCCTTATACAATGGTGAATGTTTTCAAGAGCAATTTCTTCTTAAGATGCCGTGAGAAAAAGAAGATGAAAATATTTTGCAAAAACATGGCTAACTACAACAAGTCATTATTCATTAGATGCTTAGCAGACAACAAGGTTCAAGTTAGCAATGTTTTGAAGAAAAATTCTTCTTTTATATTTCCTTGGAATTGTCTACCCTTGGTGATATAAATACCTACAGATATCTCTAAAATTGTTTGCAAAAACCGCACTCTAAAATATAATAAACTAATAAGATCAATGAGATCAAGTCATAGGAACATGTATCTCATAGTTCTTTTATTAAAAAAAAAATAAAATATATGTGAAATGAGGTTGCGTTAGACTTTAAGCTAAACTAAAAACATGCAACTTTTATTTAATATCCTACCCTACCTAAAAAGAAAGGGAAAATCTTTATTCAAGTGTAAGAACTCTTCCAATGTAACCATGTGCAGAGCAAGATAAGAAACATACTCATATCCATATATGAAAAAGTTACCACAGTGATTACCTGGATATGAAGAACCAACCAACCTACTTGTTTGGGCATAAGAAGGTGTTGAAGAAGAGAATAGTATTGTAGCCTGATGACCTCTTGAAACCAAATTTCAATGTAATCTTGATGTTCATCAACAATAATTTCTATGCTCTCCTTCATCATGCTATGCAGATCCTCTTCTTCTAGATGATTGATTTCTAAAGTACATAAAGGATATAATGAGATGGATGTTGAGAACTCCTCAATCTCAGGTCTTAATGATTGCTCTCCATTGGGTGTAGTCCATAATTTTTCATTTTCTTTCGCATTTTGGAAAGGAAAATCATTTTGTAGCTCATAAGACCTTGATTCTTCTAATATTTCTAGAGAGGTATTCAAGTTCTTGGCTATTTTCAAGATGTGTTCTTCTTGAGAAGAAGAGATCACAGCTATTGCGAGGATTTGAGAAAGTTCCTCAGGCTAAAAGTTGCTTCTGAGTTCATCTTGCCATTTGACAAAACTTGGTTCACACAAAGATGATGTCCATAAGGTTAGGATCTCCTGATGGTGGTAAGAAAATAAAGGTTGTATTGTTTGGTTCTGAGGAAGGCTCGAGTGGTCTTGCCTCCTGTCCCACTATTATTGGTGCTTCAATTTTCTGTTTTCTAGTGCTCCCTGTCTTAGTCTCTTCAAAGACAATTTTAGCTCTTTGGGTTGAGCTAATTCTTGTTTTTCGGTATCGGCTTGGAGAGTTTATGAGTGGAACGTTCCTTCCCCCAAAAATGTCAGAAGGAACCTTGGTTGAAAGGTCTGATTTAGATTTAATGTGTCTACCTTTTGGGTCTCTAGGTCTATTCATGAAAGAAAACAAAAACAAAACAAAAAAAGAAAAACTATCATTCGGTTTGGGGGAGCCTGCAATAGAAGATGCGCAGGTTCTTAACTCTCGTATTAAAGTTCCCCTGCCACCAATCTAATGCTAAGGTCTAGAAATGACCTATTTCCTAACTATTTCCTACCTTGAGACAACTCCCCGACAATGGTGCCAAAAATGATGGGTGTTCTATATGCACTAAAAAGAAACTAAAACCCTCAATTAAATTGTCAACCTGGGGTAAGTAAACTTAGATTTGTAGCAAAATATATGCCAAAAGTAGAAGGGTTGATAGTAGTATAGTCTAACTAAGGAAGTGGCTATCTAAGTCTAATCTATTCAAGCAAAGCTATCTAATGAGCAAACCCTACTAAGCAATTTTAAACTATGTAACCTAAATACTTTTGGACCAAGGATCGATGGATAGTTCTAGAAAAACAAGTGAAAACCCTAGTTAAAGAAAACTAGTTCATAACAATAAGCAATAAGCAAAAGCAAACTATTTAAGCATAACAATAAGCAAATAACAAAAGAAAACTATTTTAACTTGCCAACCTAAATTCAATGAGCAACTACCCTATGAAAGCAAATAAATAAACAAGCCAACAACTATTCTATTAAAGCAAGTAAACAAGTAAGCAAAAGAACTAACTAACCTATTAAAGCAAGTAAACAAGTAATCAAAGCAACTAGCTAACCTATTAAAGCAAGTAAACAACTAACTACTCTAAGATAACTTCTACTGCGAGTAATCTAATTAAAACTTCTCATTGAACAATTATCTAGCCTAAGAAGCAAGTGAACTATGTTCTTAATTCAAACTTCAAAACTATCTCTAATTCATAAAAGGAAATCTATTTAATTGAAAGCAAGAGGAATTAACAACTAGTCTTGAACCTATGATAAGCAAGCTACTATCTAATCTATCAAAGCAAAGATTATCTATCCTACAACAACAATAAAACTATCTCCTAAACTATGAAAGCAAAAAAACTATCTTCTACTCTATGAAAGCAAGAAATTGTTTTCTAATCTATGAAATTCAAATGCATTCTATACTAATATAAACAAACTTATACTATACTAAATTCAATCATTAACTACAACTTGAAATTGCAACCTAAATCTAAGCAAGAAATTGCATAACATAAACTAAACTAGCTCTATCTTAACAATTCAAATTGCAAAAAAGGGAAATGCTCATAAACATAAATTAAACATTATTCTAGCATATGACAAGTAATGAAATGAGTAAACTAGCTAACAACTAAATAAGCAAAGACTAAATAGCATTTGAATAAGCAATTTGCAAGTAAAAACTAACACCATCACTATCCATCCACCGAAACCCTATCAAAGAAAGCATGAATTAAATTTATGTCCTAAAACTCTGTTTTAACTTCTATTTCAGCATGAAGAAAGTATATTCTACCATCTAACTACACACGGGGTTAGTGTCTAAATCCGCAAGCTTGCTTCTACTAACTAATAACTCATTGCATACTAAGAAAACTCCTCATAATAACCTGCAAAAACTAAGTTAAACCAATTAAATCACAAACAACAAATTAAATAAAAAAGAAGTAAAATATCATTTCATGTACAGGAAATAAAATAAAAATGCATCTACACTATCTAATTCACAAATAAACTCAAAAGATAGTTACCCAAACTGTTGGTGGCCCCCCCAACAGTCGTGGTTACTCTTCAAAGGCACACCATGAACTTCAGCACAACAATTTCACCATTAAAACTATAAACACAGGTTTTACACAATCTGACAAAACAAAGCCAATATTGTATTTGCTCTAACACACTACTTCTTAGCTATTGTATGACCACCACGGTGGTATTTATAAGCTTTACAGACCAAGTGGTCGACCACTAGAGGGTCGAACCACTTCTAAAAATAGCAAATTACATTAATGGTGCCCTAATTGCCGAAATAGAACGAGCCAATAATCACCCAACATAACAACCCAAAATCAAGTTGTCAATAGTACAGTAGCTGGAGGGGATAAGCATGAGCAAAATCGATGTCTCTAATTCGCCCACTACTGGCCGCCAATGCCATAACCGCCAAAACACCCACCATTTTTGTGCAAGACGAGGTGCTGGACGGAGTGTCGGACCGGGTACCGGATGCAAAATTGAAAACCATGAACTGCTCTTAACCCATTCATAATTTCAGGAAACGGCTTGTGCAAGACTTAACTGGGCATATTACGCACAAAACCCATGTGACGGATTTTTCAGATTCCACTTCATGCTCCCACAATTTAAGATTTAAGTTAGTTGTCTGTAATAGTGTCGGATGGAGTACCAGAAGCAGAAACATGATGCGATTTTGCCCTGTAACACCAAAAAATGTGAATTAGATTCTTGGAAACATAAAAACACAATGAATTATACTCAATATCAACATAAAACATGAATTATGCATACTTGGTGTAGATCATAGCGTTTTGGTACAAATTTCTTCAAAAAGCTTCTCCAAAACATGAAAAACACATATATACATTCGGCAAAAGTATCTAATTATTGTCATAAAATCGATCATATCTCAGGCCCAACAGCCCCCATGTGGAGTGACTTGGATCCTTGAGGGAGATCCTCCTCTTCGTTTGCCTCAAAATCGCAGAGCTTTCTTGCTCTTCTTGTCTTGCCAAAACTTGCCTTCCTTGGTTTTGTGCCCTTGTTCTCTTATAGGTTCTCCAAAGGTCACCATTGCAAACTATCGCATCCTTTGTGGGTGTTGTGCCCCTTTGTGAATCCATGTCCAAATGAATTGTTGTGCCCCTTCACAGACCTAGTCACCCAAATGAATCGTCACACCCCTTCACAAACCCAATCACCCAAATGAACCCATGCACTCATAAACTATAATGCCCCTTGGGACCAGCACACCCAACCTTTGTGACCCCCTCATGTTTATAGGTATCGGCTAGGGGTCCAACTCAGGAAGGTAGGGCATGGTGGCACTTCTTCGCATTGATGGTCAGAAATACCATGTGCTTTGTCTTCCCTTGTCAAGCATTGAACAAAAATATCGCTCTGATTTTTTTGTTACGATGAGTTCGTCCATGCTAGCATTATCAGTTCAAATCTCAGTTGCGGGGGGTTTAGTCACAAGTTTTCCATGTGTCATTGCCAGTTCAACTCTTAGTCGTCCATGCTGGCATTGCGAGTTCAACTCTCAGTTGCGAGGGTTTTAGTCACAAGTTTTCCATGTGTCATTTACAATTCAACTCTCAATTGTGGGGGGTTTTAGTAACAAGTTTTCCATGTGTCTACCACTGGATAATACACTTATAGTTAACAATCAGATGGATTGATCGTTGAACAATGAGGATTAAAAGGGAAGACAATGATTAAACGTATCCCTAGAGTTTAATCATGAAGCCTTCATCCAATTCCAAAATATAACCACCTTTCTACGTAACAATCCATATTTTTATCAATTTATTTTAGTATAAAAGAAATTTTATCCATTTATTTTATTATAAAAGTAATATGGTCAAATTCCAAATTAACCACATAATTCAATGTTCATAGAGTTGGTCGATCTCATCACAAACATAAGCAAATGATGGATAAAATTAGTGTGGTGGTTGATACAATCCATATTTTTATCAATTTATTTTATTTTACTCTGGTTAATATAATCCATATTTTCTTTTTGAGTTTTTAAATTTTTTGAAGTTGATTCTCTCTTAATATGTATAGTCAATTTTATTCATCAATTTATTTTAGAAAGGTTTTGAAGACTTCAATTTACATTTGTGATATTGTCAATAATCACTATTACACTTATGACACTTTCAATAGTCACTAGCATTTAAATTTATCCAATTCTGCCTTAACTTTTAAAGATATGGAATAACTACTTTTACTTCTCGATTACTTTTAAACTATACATAAGTAATACATTATTACAAGTTTCAAGTGTTTCATAATTATTTTAACTTTTACTTTT
>ML781351.1:601674-625535 GCA_009831015.1 Picea engelmannii | reverse complement strand
ATGGTGTAGCTGAAAGGAAAAAAAGAACCCCGTTATGAATATGGCTAGAAGCATGCTAAAAGAAAAAACATTTGTCAAATGATTTTTGGGGAGAAACAATATCTTGCTATGTTTATGTTTTGAACATATCTCCTACTAAAACTGTGAAAAAGAAAGTTCCACAAGAAGCATGAGCATGTATGAGTTGCAGTATAACACACTTCAGAGTATTTGGTTATGTGACATATGATCATGTTTCTAAAGAGTTCAGGAGGAAGTTAGATGACATAAGTTAAAAATGCATCTTTCTTGGGTACATTGATCACTCCAAGGAATATAAATTGTATAATCTAGTGACAAATAATGGTTTTTTTTGTTTTTTTTTTTTTGTTTTTTTTATGACTGGCGGAATCGGCAACTGGGCCGGTCTCGTACTCGCATGACACGGGGTCGATTCCGAACGCTACCACTATAACCTCCAGGTGCCATACGTATGCCCCTTCCGCAGGCACGGGTAAGTCGGGGGGATTTGAACTTGGAACCTCATCGTACATAACACTTCATATCACGGCACTTGCCAATTGAGCTGCCCCCCGGGGGCTTAGTGACAAATAATGTTATAACCAATAGTGATGCTGAATTAAAAGAAGATGAATCATGGGATGGAAGCATAGAAAAGAATATATATGTTGGAGCAACAATAGCTTAGGAAAAATATGAAGTAGAGGAGCATGTTGCACAAGGTGGACAACAATGTTCACAAACCCAATCACCAATAAGAGATATTCTAACAAGGACTCCAAGAAATTTTGTTCAAGGTGATTCATCTATCCCAGTAGCCAAGTATACTCCTTCTTCTCAATCAAGTAATGAATATGGTCCTAAAATTTCCTCCCTAAGGTCTAGAAATACTATAAATTGAAGAGAAATATATGAAGATCTAGATGTGCATAAAAATTTTGCATTGTTTGCTTTTCAACCCACGTATTTTGAAGAAGCAATTAAAGAAGAAAATTGGGTCAAAGAAATGGATGAATAAATTCATTCCATAGAGAAGAATGATACACGTGATCTAATCTAATTACCGGAAGATAAAGATTGCATTGTTGTAAAATGGGTTTACAAAGCCAAGTTTAATGAGAAAGGAGAAGTTGAAAAGTATAAGGCCAGATTGGTAGAAAAAGGGTTTTCACAACAACTTGGAGTAGATTATGGTGAGACTTTTGCACTAGTTGTAAGGTCAGATACAGTTAGAGTTATCTTAGCCATAACATCTCAAAATAGGTGTAAAATTTATCAAATGGATGTGAAATTAACATTCTTGAATGGTATTTTATAAGAAGAAGTATATGTGGAGCAGCCACCAAGATATGTGATAAAAGGATATGAAGATAAAGTCTACAGATTGAAGAAATCTTTCTATGGGCTTAAGCAAGCTCCCAGATCTTGGTATAGTAGGATTGATTCATATTTGATCAGTACTAGATTCAACAAAAGAAGCAAATATATCACATTGTATACAAAGGTGAATAAGCAAGGTCAAATCTTGATTGTTTGTTTATATCTTGATGATATGATCTTCAAATAAAATATATCATTGGACAAGTTTAAATTGTCTATGAAACAAGAATTTGAAACGACTGATTTGGGGCTAATGAGAAATTTCCATGGTATTGAAGTTCTCCAATCGATTTCATGAATTTTTCATTTTAGGCAAGGTATGCCATGAATGTGTTGAAGAGGTTCAGGAGATGAATTGTAAACTAGAACCAACTTCAATTGCAATAGGGACAAAGCTCAACAAAGAGGATGTGAGACCCAATTGTTGGGTTGTTATATTCTTTGCAGTGAAAGAATAGTCATCACACTGTCTAGTTGAGGTGGATCGACTAGGTGAAGAATCAACCGATGAATTGATTCGATTGTATGGTTATGTTGAGGTCGAAGTGATCAACTGGGAATTTGTAGTCAAAGTGATCGATGAGAAGTCAAAATTTTGAATGACAAGAGATTGAGTGGAAACCAACTGAATACCAAATAGAGATCGACTGGGAAGTTGACTGTAACAAAATCCTGAGATTTGCAAGATTGCAACCAATCATTTGCGTGGATATTTAACCATTTTTAGGTGCCATGAATTAGGTTTTTTCATACTGTAAATCCTATCAATAAGGAACATTGTAAATGCATTACGTTTATCTTCATGTGAGGGTTGTTGATCATGTAGATGTAATTTGAATCGTTGCAGGGTTGTTCATGTGTAAAGAAAGAGAGTTTGATAATGATTATGTCTTAAGTGTAGACCAAGGTTATTCATGTAACTCTTTATTCAATAAATGAATGAGAAAACAAGAGAGAAAGACGCTCAAGGAATGCTCATTTTATCGTTTGGGTTTCCAGGGTAAAATATCTATATAGTGTGTCTATCATTTATTTCTTGCTTAAATATGTCTTCTCTTTCCTAGTTGGTTTAGTGGGGGTGTTCATTTCTTGACAAGTGGTATCGTAGCCAAGTTGATGTGTTCTTTAACAAGAGTGGTACCAACATATATTGGATCTGAGTTAAGCCTGGGTCCAATGGGAGTCGTAAGTAAATGATCTTTAAAGATGTGCTTGAAAGAGTGGCAAGCAGTTTGAGAATGGAGATAAAAAAATTCAATTGCCAAAATATTGAGCTTTGGAAGATTTAAATTGAAGATATCCTTGTAGATCAAGAAAAATGGGCAACGATAATCCCATGAACCATTCCAACGGGTATTTCAAGGGAAAAATGGGAGAAACTTGAGAGAAGAGAAAATAGTATGATTCAAATTTGTCTTGCAAATTCGATGTTGCTAAATTTATGAGGTGAAGACTTGGAAAATAAATTGTGGGACAAGTTGGGAAGCTTGTACCAATCGAAATACCTGATAAACATGTTGTTTCTTTAGAGGAAACTATATCTTCTAAGGATGAGTTATGGGATCTCGATAAAAGAGCACCTGAGTGCATTCAATACTGTAATAAGTCAGTTATTGTTTATGGATATTAAAATCATTGAGGAGGATAAATGCATAATCTTGTTGTGTTCTTTTCCAAACTCTTGGTATATCTTAGTCATGGATATAGGGACTACTTCGACCACATTAATGCTTGAAGACATGGTTTCATCTCTACTATCAAAATAAATGAGATGGAAGAACATGAAAGGATCGACCAAAGAAGCCTTGATGGTGAGAGGTCGATTGATCGACAGAGATAAAGAAAAATTCTCTGGTAGAAATTCTAAGTTGAAGGGTAGATCTAAATCCTTGTTTAAGTTGATGAGAAGATGCTAGAAATGTGGTAAATTTGGGATTTACAAGAGAGATTGTAAGTAAAAATTAAATAAGAGCCATGGATCCGAGGAGAAATAGTCAACAAAGATAAATACGACTCCAAATAAGAGAGGCGACGTGCATGTGGTGTCAAATAATACACAGTCAGATCATGATGCTTAGTTGATCGAATCAGGTGCATATTTTCACATGACACCTCACAAATATTTTTTCTTGAATATGAAATATATGAAGGGGGGTATGTATTCTTGGGAGATGACTCGGCAACCAAAATTGTCAGATGAGGAAGAGTTTGACTAATACTACAAGATGGGAGGAGCAAGACCCTTCCAGGTGTGCTACATATTTAGAGTTTGGAAAGAAATATGATATCTGTTAAGAAAATGAGTGAAGCAAACTTGCACACTTTATTTCAGAAGGATACATGCAAAATGGTCAGGGGAGAAATGGTATTAATGAAAGGAGTTTGGATTGGATCCTTATACAATATTTTAGGGAATGTTGACTCAATTGGATGCACTGTTGTTTCTAAAGTCGACTCGAATGAGACTCAACAAGACTCGACTTGGTCGACACAAAACGAATCGACTATTCTTCGTCAAGTCGACTCGACCATGTTATGGCACCAAAGGATGGGACACATTAGCAAAAATGGACTTTAAGTTATGCACAACAAGGATATGGTCAAGGATTTTCCTAATTGTAATTTGGAAGTCGATTTTTGTGAACATTGCATATATGGAAAACAAAATTGATTTAGATTCCCATATGGAGAAACAAGGGAAAAAGGGATTCTGGAATTGATACATAGTGACATGTTTAGGCTTGTACCGGTCCCTTCACTTGGTGGATCCATGTATTATGTGCATTTTGTGCATTTTCCCAAGGAAAAGAGGAACAAGTTGGATAATAAGGTAGTCAAGTGTATTTTCATTGGATACAAGGATGGAGTAAAAGGATATAAACTATGGTATCCACTGTTAATAAAGACAATGTATAGTCGAGATGTGGTCTTCAGGGAATTCGGGGGAACCTCCAAGTCTGGAGAGGTTTAAATGGATAAAGAACCAAAGCAGCTAGTGTTTGAACTAAGGAATGATGAACATGATTTAGATGAGTCAATTGAATCATATGAAGAGGTCGAAGTCGACTCCAGTTGTAATGAGTTCTAAACAAGTAAGGAAACCACTTGAAAGGTATAGTCCACTTGATTTCCATTCTACATTTGTGTTATCTATCATTAATGAGGAGCCCAAGTCAGTCAGGGAGGCAATCAACTTGATAGAGGGTAAAATCTAGAAGGATGACATGGTCAAAGGAATGGAATATTTGCACAAGAATGAGATGTGGGATTTGGTCGAGACCTAATGGAAGGAAACCCATCAGTAACAAGTGGGTATTCAAGAAAAAAATTGAATGAAATAGGTCAAGTTGAAAAATTCAAAGCTTGAATAGTAGCAAAAGGATTCCCAAGACGAGGGAGTCAACTTTCGTGATATCCCCCCCCGCCCCAATTGAAAAATTAACTTTGGTTGTAGCATTTGATATTGAAATGGAGAAAATGGATGTGAAGACAATGTTTTCACATGGGGACCTGGAAGAATAAATCTACATGAAACAACCTAAATAGTAGTAAAGGACAAGAAATATATGGTATGAAAATTGAAAATATTCCTTTATAGTCTAAAGTGATCACCAAGGACGTGGTATCAAAATTTTGACACATACATCCTTAGTTTTGGATTTTTGAGAAGCAAGGTTGATCACTGTGTATATTCCAAGGAAGAAGATGAGTGTTTCATATATGTGGTTGTGTATGTCGGTGACATGTTGCTAGTTGGAAACAACATGGAAGCAATAAAGGAGGTGAAGATGTAGTTTCCCTCCAAGTTCAAGATGAAGGATCTTGGTGAAATGAACTTCATTTTGGGAATGGAGATCAAGAGAGATCGGGAAATTAGAAATCTTTGGTTGAATCAAATAAAGTATATTGAAACAATTTCGAAGCATTTCAACATGCATGATTGCAAACTAGTCAAGGTGTCAATTCCTGTGGGAGTAAAACTAATCGTTGAATAGTTTCCAAAGACACAAGAAGAAATAAAGGACATGGAACATGTTCCCTATGCAAGTGTTGTTGGTAGTATGATGTATGTGATGATATGCACTCGACCAAACATTGCTCATGCATTGTGATTATTGAGCAGATACATGTCGACACCTGGGAAAGAGATTTGGGATGTTGTCAAGAGAGCGTTCAAGTATTTGTGTGGCAAAAAAGATTATGTTATATGCTACCAAGGGAAACCTGAAGCTGACAAGGAAGTAGAAGTACATGGATTTTTCGACGCCGACTAGGATGGAGATCTATATCGATGAAGGTTGAACAATAGATATCTATTCAAGATGTTCAATGGAGAAATCAGTTGGATGAGTAAACAACATGCGGTTATAGCCTTGTCAACAACAAAAGATGGATACATGAAAACCACTTTTGCAAGAAAATAATTAAAATGGATGTATCGACTATGTTTAGGGATCGGTTTTGAGAAGAGAGATATGAAAATAAATTGTGATAGTCAAAGTACAATATTTCTGGAAAATAACCCAACTTATCATTCCAAGATGAATCATATTGATCTACAATACCATTTCGTGAGAGACTTGGTAGAAAGAAAGAAGGTGTCGTTTGAGAAGGTAGTCACTTTGGAAACCATAGAATAATCTTTGACCAAGTCTATGAGTGTTGTGAAGTTCTCTTGGTGTAGAGAGGAATGGACATTGCTACCTTGGGTTAATGAACATAAGTTCAGGTTCTCTTGTATCAACAAATAAGACAATAAGTGGGAGAATGTTGGGTTGTTATATTATTTGCAATGAAATAACAATCACTTGAGTATCTAATTGAGGTGGATCGACTGGGTGAAGGGTCAACCAATGAGTTAAGTTAAGTTGATGGTTACATCTAGGTTGAAGTGGTCAACCAAAAACTTGAAGTCAAAGTGATTGACGAGAAGTCAAAGTGATTGACGAGAAGTCAAAAGGTCAACCGACAAGAGTTTGACATGAGGTTGAGTGGAAACCAATTGAAGACCTACTAGAGTTCGACTGAGAAGTCAACTGGTAAACTCACTGGAGTCGACTATAATAGAACCCAAAGATTCACGAGATTGTAACCAATCATCTACATGAATCTATAACCATTTTTGGGAACCATGATTTATGGTTTTTCATGATGTAAAGCCTATAAATAAGGTGCATTGTAAAAATATTAAGTTTATCTTCATGTGAGGGTTGATGGTCATGTATATGTAAGTTGAATTGGCTACAAGGTTGTTCTTGTGTAAATCAAGAGAGTATGATGGGGATTGTGTCTTAGGTGTAGACTAAGGTTAGTCATGTAACTCTTTATTCAATGAATGAATAAGACAACAAGAGAGAAATACTCCCAAGGAATATTGGTTTTCCCATTTGGGTTTCCAAGGTAAAATATTTGTGTATTGTGTCTACCATTTATTTAATGTTTAAATATGTCTTCTCTTTGTTGGTTGGTTGAGTGTGGATGTTTATTTCCTAATGCCAATGTAGATCCAAATATATTCAAGAGATTGGTTGGCAGTCTTATGTACCTCACCGCCACTAGGCCAGACATTATGTAAAATGTTGGTTTGATTTCCAGGTTCATGGATTCTCCAAATATTCACATTAGTAGGTTGGAAAAAGAATTATGAGATATATTGTTGGAACAACAGGATATGGCATATTATATTCCAACCCTAATAATGATTTCTTGATTGGATATACTAACAATTATTTTGCAGGTAGTATACAAGAAGAGTACTTCAAGATATGTCTTCCATCTTAGTTCATGTGTGATTTCATGGGCATCCAAGAAGTATCCCATTGTGACGATTTCATCAACTGAAGTTGAGCATGTAGCAATAACAACAACAACTTTTCAAGCAGTTTGGTTACACAAAGTATTGGGTGATATTCAATAAGGAAAAGAAGGACCAACTCCAGTGTATTGTGACAACAACTCATGGATATCTCTTTCAAAGAACGATGTCTTTCATAAAAAAAAGCAAGCATATTGATACTAGATATCATTTCATTATATAGCTTGTAAACAATGGACAAATCTACTTGGAATTTTGTAAATCAAAAGACCAATTAGCTGACATATTTACACATCCATTGACAAAAGATGTGTTTGAGTTTCACATGGGGGATTGACCTTGCTAACCAATATCTTATCGCATTCATTCATAAAGGGGGTTTTTTAATTATGAAAAATAAATTCAATATATTATAAGTATTGGGGGGGGGAGATGCAAGGTACAAGGTGGTTTATAGGTATCGGGGGTTTTAAAAGGGGGTATCTATAAAAAATTAGGGACATCTAGTAAAAATAGGGATTTTTTTTATGGGAAAGATGTATTGGGAGGATGGTTTAAGAAAATGATTTTGGGAGGTATTTATCAATATTTAGTGAAATTAGGGGTACTCTTTAATATCCCATGAACGCATGTGCTATGTCATAGGTTCACTAAGTGAAGACCCCATGGAGTTTCATAAACACAATTTAGGTGTTGTAAATGCTAAATCATTTAGCGGTAATGTGATAATAATTAAGGGGGAGTATGAGAATATGATTACTCTCGTTAACTAATTTTGGAGAGTTATAATTTTAGAGAGTTGTAGAAGAGTTTCAATTAGATCCAATTAGTTGAAAAAATCTCTAGAAGAGTTGAGTTCTCAAAGTCTATTATTATTAAACCTGTGTGTATTTATATCTTCCTTCAGAAGTAATGAATGTATCAAGATTTAGAGCCACAACTCTTTTGTTCCATTTTTGTGTTTTTATGCATGAGTTTATACAAATGTAGCTGTAAGTGATTCTCCCTTCCCTCCTTAAGAAATCAAATACAAGACCAAGCCATGTAATAAATGAGTTATTACAATGACAAAGGTTTGGCATTTGAAGGAAAATCTACGTATTGATTGAACAAGGAATAATGTTTATTATATTCATACCTCAATGAATTTGAGCAGCTCCATTAGTAGTATGCATTATGTTTTCCATGCATTGGGTTTTAGATCCAATTAACAAAATTGAGCAACCACTCAAACTAGACCCAATTGACATAATTCATCATACTCTACCTATGTACCTTTTCTATTTATTGTTATATTTTCTTGAGCTCAAAGAAATACTATTACATACCATGGTGAAAAATCACAGTTGTACCTGATTCAATCACGAAATAATTCATGGTTTATGTATCCCCAACTTTGGAGCAATGGGGTGGACCTCTCTTTGTCCAATGATCAATAGGGTAGATCAAGAGTTTTCCCATATTTGTGATACTAGTTCGAGATTCCGGGTGATTATTACTAATGAGTGCTCATGTTTGTTGAAAAGCATTATTGTTGTGGACATATTGAAATTGTTAGGTCCAATGAATGATCGATCATGTTGATTATGAAGCTATTAACCAATCCACATTTGGTTCTATAAAGTGATCAGTTGCAATAATAAGATCATGGAGAGATCACTTCGAAGGTACCTTGTGTCTTTTTCTCAACTTTTTCAAAATCACTTGAAGGAGGACCCATATTGAAACTAAATGGGAAAATAAGATTTAATTAGAGGTGAATCAAATTTTATATAAAACAAAGTTTTAAATAGTTTTCTCTCTCTTAGCATGAACATGAACATTCCTCCATAATTTAGTCGATTGCACCTTTTCATTGTTAGGGAAACAATGTCGAAATAAATGAAACGGTTTGGCTACCCACGGAGGTTATGAAAACATTTGGCTTTTCATTGTCCTGAAATGTATGTTTGTTACAAGGAAAAAACTCTTTATGGCCAAGGGTAAACCACAACATACAGGTATGACTGCAGAAATCAACTCAATTCCAACGTGTGTTATATAAACTAATGTGCAATACGAGGAAGAAACCTTCCTCGATCCAATYRTTTGATGTTGTTCCACCGTTGAGMACTTTGACCCAAAGCCTTACACCTGCAAGAAGTTCTCAACAAACAAGCGATGCAAGTATATAATGAAAATATATAAAATGAGTTAGCACATTATATAGCACAATCCATTAATAAACATTACAAWCATGCCCATGGATAATAATCATATATTCGCAAGATATTGATTGGACAGGAAAGGAGTATTTCTATTAATAATTGATCAATAGAAGTATCAACATTACAGACTTCYGTGTCGGCACGGTTCGAAACCAAGAAACCAAGTTCCTTCCAACTGGGTCTCCACCACTTCAATCCTCCACCAAAGGCAAGCTCATAGCAAAGAGAAAAAGATATTCTCTTGACAATAAGGGAAGAGCTTGGGGGTTGAACACTATGTTCATACTTGAGGGACAAAGGGATGCGGACTCAATATGAAGTAATTTCTCCAGAGTAACGTTGCTCTCAAAGTCAAATGCTTTCTCTCTCTTTTTCCATAGCTCGAAATTGTGCTCTTATAGCCTCCAGAATGCAACTAAAGGGCTGAATTGGAACGTTTCCAGTATATGGAAGGCCAAAGATCATAGATCTTCTGTCATGACATGTAAACCCGACCTCATTTTGTATTTTCTGGCACAAATCCTGATATACGCGAGCTGTAGTGGATCATCAAGAGTATATGCATCTTGTATAACTGATAGGGAGTGTATATGTGGAAAAATGTATGTTTTGGCTCTAGATTTATCAAAAAAGGGATGATAAGTCTGCACAGGGAAATGGAAAAAGGCCCTATGTGCAAGATAGCAATGGTGATGCAAATCTTGCTATAACAGATGCCCCCTAATGTGTGATATCAGAGGAGTATCTGTGATGGCCGAAATACATTATAAATAACCCAGAAGTGGAGTGGTAGAGAACCAACTGGACAAACTCAATTTCTCATTACACTATGTACTAACTTTGCATACATGGGTGTGAAGAATACAATGCAGATCCATGTGGAAAATATACCAACAAGTGTTCATGGCCATGAGTAGGAAAATATAAATGCGGTTACATGCCAATAGTTGTCATAGTCACGAACAAGGCCCAGTGAAACCAGTCTCAAAATCAATCTGCAAATATTTGTATACCATGGAGTATAATCTAATCTCCCATGATCGCTGAAGTCAAATAGGTACTGGTCCGATGAAATGGAAGCAACAGCTCAGAAAAGTTGTGTCTACAAAGTGATGTCTTCGAGTCTTCAATACAATCCGCCAATGGTGCAAGTATACATCATGTGAATAAATGAGTTGAGGTTGAACACGATGAGACATTGTTTGATTACCGGTCATTGAGGTATATTGTTAACAAACGCGAGACAACCTACCAATGATTAAAGTAGGTATCAAGGCACCAAGTACATCTCTACAAATGTGAATGAAGGAGCTGGTGTCAAACATTTGAGAGATCCATTGATCAGGAGACATTGATGTATTCCCATCTGTCAATGGCGAGAGAGCTTGCCACTAATGACTGCAAACCTCAAGGTACTCATAAAACTCTAAGTCTCGTATCCAGAATACATGATCTGAAGTCGATGGAAAGAGACCCACTAAAAGGAGAGCATTAAGGCATCTCTCATCAGTCAGCATGAGGAGCAAAGCAGAAGCTTCATGATTTGGTGGAGATCAGACGAAGAACATGTTCACGAACCCATGACCCTGTGTATCTTTCGTGTGTCCCAAATGCAAGTGGGACATGAAAAAGACCCTCTGAATAGCAGCCAATGATGAAAACTGCTGACAAAGGCGAGGAAACCACCAATAAGACAAATGGCATCCAAGACACTGCATGAATCCCAAAGTGTGAATAGATGTCTTGTCGTCGAACACAAGGGAAACCACCCAGTCAACAACCCATGATGAAATGTCGATTTTTGGGTTCAAGGTGACCTACCAATGATGAAAGTAGGCCCAGGGTGCATCATAAGACCAAAGTATCATGCGATTCTGAGACAAACTGAGGGTATGGTCGACATGTGAAGTCAAGATTTATGAGGAGTGGCCGACACAGGTTGATAGAATTCCTTTGAACAAGAGCATGAGACATACGGTGGACTCTGGCAGCATAGACTTAATGATTTGACAATTAGATGCAGGAGGCATCCATAATGTTCTCTATATTGGCTGGAAGATTAACCAATCGGTAGAGAAAATTATGTAACGAGATCAGCTTCTTAAGGCCATGCTAAACCCAAAATTATGATGACGCAAGGACTCAATAACTTTGTGTTATGTTCAAAGGTGAAACGACTGCTGCTAATTACAATATAGTACTCCCTTCTCGCCCGTGTTTTTTTGTTTTTTCATAACAATTGAATGCTATGATACAGAGGAGGGAACGAGTGTCGCAAGTAAGCAAAACTAGTTCTAGCAGTGGAACGTACCTATGCTCAATGCAAGGAAATGCATGTGAGATATGGACACTCAGGGTGATGTTCCCTCCAGGGTATATGGTATCAGATTGCAAAGGATATAGACAAGGCTCTGCTTGGTTGAGGATGCAAACTGCTTGGGCCATGGTTTATAACGTAAAGCGTGAACCGGCTAAAGGATCAATACTGCAAACAAGGGCATGAGATGCAATCACAATTTAACGCCAAAAAATGTCCTTTTTTATATCTTTTAGTCTACTTTGTGTAAAAAAGGGGTAAACTTGTGCCAAATAGACGTCTTTTCAAATACAATTTACGAGTGTGAAGAAGACAAGTTCACTCAGCGATCTTTTCCATTTTTGATAGCGAGTCAAAAAAGAGATTAACTAAGACTCATGATCTTTCAAATCCAATTTTAACAAGTGTGAAAGGGACAAATCACTCGGCGATATTTTCAATTTTTAGTAACGAGTCGGAAAAGATCTTAACTAAGACTCGTGTTCTGGGAGTCCACGGGTGATAAGGCTACATGTACATGAATGAGAAATGAGGCTCATTGTAAAGTCATGTGTCGAATTCTAATGGACTCTCGGTCCTAAGGAAAATCTAGGCATGGGCGCCAAATGACAAAGAGATTCTAACTAGGGTACCCATGTTTGGTAAGTCTCTACCATTTATTAACGATGCTATGATAGCGGATGGAGGTTAATGTGTTGCAATAAATGGGTTCATACCTAAGGCGTAAAAAGTGGTAATTGAAGGATAATGCACAACTGTACGATGTAGTGAATACCTATCCTATATGCTAGGTTATGAATATACCTGCCTGAGGATATGAACGGCCAACCATGACGTTAAAATCTATAAGAAAAATGAGTCGAAACTACAAAAACAAGCTTAAAACCATTTTTGAATTAGTCCATTAGACAGAATAATAGCATAAAACTATATCGAATGGGTAAAAATGTTTTATAAATAGTAATAAAAGCACAATTTACTATGTCATTTTCATTTTCACCCAAAATAGTGCAATTTGGACTAACATACCTCCGGAATTCAAACGGAGATCGCGGGAGCAATAGGCAATGGAATCGCAAGACGTCTGGTCCAGGTAACTCTTCATCCCATCTTCTTCAAATTCCATGGTTTACAATTTTGAATTGGGCTCCATTTTTTTAGTTTTTAAGGGCGCATATTGTGTTTTTCGGTATACGCGGGTTTCTGCTAATATGTCGCGTATACAACCATATATACGCCTCTGTGTGAACTATAGGGGGCATATATCAGGCCCTGCCCGTGACTCTTCCTGGATAAACCGTGTATACATGCGCAAAATGGCAAAAAAATAGTTTTTAACTCAAAAATTGATTTGGTTTTTGTAGAATGGTGTTGGAGTGGAGGGAGAGAGAGAATGAGGAGGTATATGCAGCAGTGGAAAGGGATTTGATGGCTCAAGTGGCATTGAAAAGATGTGGTCTATACAAGTTTTGGGATCTTAAAGGAATGAGGGCCCAAGTGAGGTTATTGGAAATGTTGGTGGGCTATTGGGATCCAGATAGTGAGAACTTTATCCTTGGTAAACCATTAAGGATCGAAGTAGAGGACATCTACTTCTTGACAGGACTTTCACGCCGAGGAGAGGTCGTGGACCTTAAGTCATGTGGGGCTGGAAGTTGGATGAAGGTCGAAGGATACATCGAGGCCCATTGTGTTGCAGGGACTCCCATGGTGGGAAGTCAAATTCTTATCTGGGCTATAGGTAACCTCAGCCTGAAGATTATTGTGCTCGTGCTTGCCAGGATTATAGGGTCAGCCTCGCTACATCAAGCATCGAGATTGCTTATGTTTTACGCAATGGAGTGTGCGAGACCTACCGTGTATGATTGGTGTACCTCACTGCTGACCAACATGAAAGGTCAGCTGACAGAGTGCAAGCAGGGGGCAAAGAGAAAATTTGGGTTTTCCTCTATCCTTTGTAGATTCTTTTTCGAGCAGATCCCAAGCCTGGAACCTAGAGTGGAGAGCATTCCTAGAGGGCCATGTGATCCAGCTATGGCGCGATGGGTTGAGGTCATGAGGCAGCAGGGGGGGAGGTAGGGTGGGGACACCCTACAACGATGATTTTTTCTTCTAGTGGGGGAGACAAATCATAGCTCTGGATGACTATCCCTATGCAGGAATTGATTTCATAGGTGATATTGATATGTCGCTTCCACCAAGAGCCTCCTATGGCACCATAGGTAAACAATGTTTTTTATATATTTCATTTTTTGTATTTTTGTATTTTAAAAGAACAAAAATATTTTTTGGATGGTGTTTTTAAAATATTAACTCGATACTTGTGTGGTTGCAGACATGGGTCCGCAACGGCCAGAGGGATTCCTACGACATAGGTGGAGGCACAAGGAAGATGAGGCAGTGGGAGGAGAGGTGGAGAGAGTCTTTCAGAACATGCAGGGAAACCTATCGTGTTTCATGCAGAGGATTCATATGGTTCAGGTGGAGGATCTACCTGAAGCCATGCAGAGGCAGGTTGTCAGTGTACCTAGAGCATGGGTATAACTCTTCCGGTGTCTCACCAACGTCGTGGTTTGCTATCATGAGACTCATCTGGTGCCACAGGCATAGATATCATAGGACATGTATATCGACTGTATATGTATTTTTGAGGGGTTTAGCCCCAATTTTGTAATATAAAACACCATATTTTTTGGAAATATAAAAAAGGATCTTCGGCTGTACTTATATCTTACAATGTGTAAATTGATTTAATTGTCTTCTTTTCTTTATTAATGTGACAAATGCCAATCCAAAACATAATTAGCATAGGCATCGGATACATGATTAGAACTTCTAGGAATGTGAAAATATGTAATAAAATCAAATTTTTGTTCTAAAAGACGTACTCGTAGGAATCAACGAAGTAACGTCGGATCACACACACGGTAACGACCGTTTAACTAACGTACGACTATCTGAGAATCCAGGCGCATTTCTATAGAGTGAATACCATGTGAGATATCATCGCGCAATAATTCTATAATGATGCTATATTCGGCCACATTATTCGTGGATGGCCCTAGGCATAGGCCACCTGAAGACATCAACAGACCCTCGGACGAGTAAATCACCCAAGCGGTGGAAGCTAAGTTCTGTGTAGGATGACTAGCTTCGTCTACGAATCCTACGTAGACTAAAGATTTCGTTGACATCTGCCAACAAAAGGGAAAACTCGATAAGCAAGACAAAGACAAAAAGGGGGGGAAAGTGTATATACACTAAATTTACATTAGTAAACAAAGGGTTTCTCCCAAGCCTAGGGTTCAAGCGTAATATTTTTTTAAGTAGAACCCATTTCTGGGCTTAGCCAATTTATTCTCTTCATAATATTCCAACTCGTAGGCTCCTTTTTCTAGAACACATCGCACGATATAAGGATCGTACCATATGGGTTTAAACTTGCCTGCCCCTAGTGGTTCTTTGGCTTGGTCATACAAGAGGACCAAGTCACCCTCAGCATACAACCGAGGAGAGACAGAATTATCATACTGAACCTTGACACATTTCTTGTTTTCCTCAATAGTCATAAAGGCGTCTCGACACTGCTCATTAAGACTCTCTAGGTGTACCAAGCATCGCTCTAAATATGAAGTGTCAGGTAGGAGCTCAACTGCCAATTTGAGAGAAGGGATTTTGCATTCAACGGGAAGTATTGACTCCACACCGTGTACTAACTGAAAAGGAGAAAAACTGGTGGCAGTCTTAACCGAGGTTCGGTATGCCCAAAGTGCGGGATATAACATGATATGCCAGTTCGAATTGCTCCGACTGATAGTTTTTTGCAAAATGGTCCTTAGAGACTTATTGACGGCCTCTACTTGCCCATTTTTCTGGGGGTAATAAGGAGACGAGTGATCATGTTTAAACCCCAGCTTAGATGCTAGTTCTATCATCATTTCATTCTGAAAATGATTTCCATGATCAATGACAATCTCACTCGAGATGCCAAACAGGGCAATAATTTGGTTGAATACAAAAAAATTTGCAGTCTTCCCATCGGATTTCACGATAGGCATGGCTTCATCCCACTTGGTGAAGTAGTGGAAAAACACGATAATGTGTTGATGCCCCCCAGCCGAAGTTGGGTTGCAATCAATGAAATATATTCCCCACTTAGTGAAGGGACCAATGGTAATGACTAGGTGGAGAGGGTTTGGGTGCGATCTCATTTTTCGAGTGAACACCTAGCAGGGGTGACACTTCTTAACCGCTTCAATACAATCTTTAAATATGGTGGGCCAGAAGTAACAGGCTCGCAATATTTTTTGGGTTGCCGCAAGCCCGGATAGATGACCGCCACAAGCCCCTTTATGAAAATCATTAAGGACTAACTCGACTTCTTCGTGAGTTAAGAAATGAAGTAAGATGTTACCTGTTCCTCGACGATACAAAGTGTCTCCGACGATTGTATACTTTTTGGCTTGGTATCGAACACGCCATCGATCATCTCACAAGAGATGTTGAGTGAACTTCAAGGTTTGAAGGTATAAAACAATATCTCCATACTAGGGGTCGGATGACAAAACAAGGAAAATGTGTTCATCTACGAATGAATCGACATGAATAACATCTTCGTCTAGTCGTGGGAAATCAGATATTAGCTCTGCAAAAACTAGTGATTTCTTGGACTTGGCCAAAGTAAAGTCGAGATCAGATTCTTGTAGGATGACAATCCATTTATTATATTTTCCGCCTATGATAAGTCTAGTGAGGACGTATTGAAATGGATTAACATCAACAACCACAGTATTTTTGAAAAGCAATATATAGTGTCATAAATGTTGGACTGTGTGGACGGCAACCAAAGCTAGCTTTTCAACATATGAGTAATTTCGTTAAAAAGGCTTTCAGCAAAGGGGTCAATATTAAGGCTTTCTTTAAGGCGTCAAAAGACTGTTGGGCTCGCTCATCCCAGATAAATGGGGTGTCTTTCTTCAATAGGTGCATGAAACCCTTAGTAATATTGGCATAATTCACAATAAACCGACGCAAAAAGTTAGCTTTCCCCTGTAAACCTTGAAGTTGTCTAATGGTGCACAGGGGAGGAAACTGAAGAATTACCTCAACCTTAAGTGGATCTACCATGATCCCTGTCTCGGAGACTAAGAATCCTAAGAGATGGCAAGATATAACGCAAAAGATGCATTTATGAGGGTTGAGACGGATTCTATAGTAGCGACATCTTTCAAAAACTAGTCGAAGGTGCGCAACATGATCCATTCTCTTGTGAGAGTGAGCAACAAGATCATCGAGGTAAGCTTCGACTATGTGTTTGAGATCATGAAAAGCGAAAGTCATGGCTCGTTGGAAGGTCACTCCAGCATTTTTTAGGACGAAAGGCATTTTTCGGTATGCAAATGTGCCCCAATGACATATGAATGTCGTCTTATGTTGGTCTTTGGGTTTGATCTGGATTTGGTTATAGCCTGAAAATCCGTCCATAAAAGAAAATATTTTGCTTCCTGCACACTCATCGAGAATCTAATCAATGAAAGGCGTGGGGAATTTATCTTTAGGACAGGCCTTGTTCAAGTCACGAAAGTCCATACACATGCGGATGGTTCCTTTCTTTTTATTCATGGGAATGGTGTTGGATACCCATTCGGTCAAGGGAACCAGGTAGATAAAGCCGACATTAAGTAGCTTCTCTACCTCTGCCTTAATAGCGGGGGCCTTCCTAGGATTAACATCTCTAAGACGTTCTCGAACAGGTTTAGCATATGGGTAAGTCCTAATCTCATGTTCAACAATATGGGGGTCGATCCCTGGCATCTCTTCATATGACCAAGCGATTACATCTCGAAATTCTTTGAAGAGGTTGGTGTATATTAGAGTCTCCTCTAGCGAACAATTTGCACCTATATTTACGTTTTCAATCTTGCCAAGGGTACGAGAGATATCGATCTGGACGGTGGGAGAAATACTTGCCATATTCCCTTCGGCGTAAATGTCATGTGTATCAAGTGGAACTACGGCGTGACCGACTATCTCACTCAAGGTAGATCTAAAATCATCTTGCTCAATTTTTTCAAGACTTGGGAGAAAATAAGACCAATGATGCATATCGTCCCAAGGTCTCTCGGAAACATTCATGGCTTCAAGGATGGCTTCATCCAAAGGCAAAGTCTCATCCAAGAAGTCATGTGAACAAGATAACGAAGTGGCCCACACAGGCCTGGGAACTGGATCTTCCTTGACTGTTTGCAAGGGAACTAGATCGGGGTCGACAGAAGAGTCAAGGATAACTTGATAGGCGATCTTTGTTGTTGATAGTGGCATAGCCATGCCAGCATGCGACTGACCTTCAATCGATAAATTCAAAGAAGGTAGGGTCCAAGGGTCACTGAAATAATAAGTGTGGAAAGGGATGGACCTCTCTACTGAAGCGAGCGTACTAGACATGGCGTAAATGTGGTGAATCGGCATCGAGAAGTTGAAAGTACCCATGAGGGAAGAATACATTCTGACACTGATATTCTCAGTTGTCGGCTGAGAATTGTCAACCACAGGGATCAACGGTCCAACAGATGCGTTCGGACTAGAGTATGCAAAGGATAATTGATCGATCATCACAATCTCCCCTTGATGAGGAAAACAAAGCGTGTGAAAAACAGATGATACAATGGTGACCATAGCATAAGTCCAATTGTGACCTAGTAATAGGTTATAATCAAGAGGTGCATCAACTACCTCTACTTCCACTTCTACCGTCTTCCCACATAACTAGACCGAAAAGGCGAGGAGAATACCATGAGGGCGGAAGGAATGACCGTCGAATGCGGTCAACATGGTCAATGACTTTGAAAGGGTTGGAGAACTGATAGCTTTCCAATAGGATAAGGACATCACGCAAGTGGCAGCACCCTCATCAACGACCGCTCATTTGATGGTATATTTAGAATACTCCACATGGATTTGGAAAGCCACATGGTAAGGTAAGTGAGGCTTCACGTCCGTGACATCGAACTTGATGATCTTTGAGCCACTAGGTTCTAGAGATCCTAAGGCAGAGAGTAAGGCATTTCCTTGTGATGGACACGTCTGGAGTACCTCCAAAGTAGACATCGCACAAGGTGTTTGGCCCATATCCTCAATGATAGAGTAGTTCTGGGCGGATTTAGCATTAGGGTTATGGGTAGAGCACTTGAATACTCCTTTCGGAATACGAGGTGGTGGCTCTAGTTTCTCGATCTATAAATTCGTCTCTGGGGGTGGAGGAGGAGCTTCTAGGTTGGTACTAGCTTTTGAAGAGCCGTAATCTCGAGAGTGAGTGGATATATCGATTGTTGCACCGACCATATTGATGCAAACATGGTCGTCATCTTGCGATGATGGGTTTTGACCCCCACCAGACACATTTCTGGCGTTCGAAGAACTCGAGGCTAAGTGTTGGTTGTGAGGAAAAGGATTTGTTAGCACAGCAGGCAGGAGAAAAAGCCTCGTAGCTTATGCAAGTTTGGGGCATAAGTGTTTAAGGTGATCATCTGTAAAAAGTTTACAAGGAAACTTAACCTTATGCTTTTCTTTTGTGCCCTCCCCAGCATTATCATTTTATTTTCCATTATTATTCTTGTCCTTGGGTTTATTCTTCCCACCTCTACGATTATTTCAATCTTTCTATTTATTCCCATCTGGTTGTTGGTCACCATTTGGGTTTTTCGACGACTACACGGAATGTACATCCACCGATTGGGTGGGTTTGGAGGATCCAGATGAAGCTAGTCCTCCGGTAGACTTTGTTGTCTAGTCTACAGAATTTACATTGGTGGACCCCAAAATGCCATCGGCATGGGGCCCAGGACCCTGTCTAGGATCATGAGTCGACCATGGTGCATCGGGAAGAAGGTGGTATAACATCCCCTACTGGGCATAGATCAAATCAAATTGTTGGGCTCTAAAAATGGCCTCTTCCTCGCTGAAGACCCTGGAAGTAGAAACGTCCTTTGAAATAGGAGCGTGCAAAGATTTTAAAAACCATTCTAAAAGAAAGGTCGGGGGTATGGGAGTCTTAACTAACCATCTTCACCTACACCATTCCTGGATATGGTCTAAAATATGAGTACCGGAACCCTGGCGTAAAGTTGGCAAAAGTTCAAGGCCAACATCGTAATGAACGGGTAGTTGAAAGTGGTTAAGGAAACCCAGCACTAATTGTTGGAAAGACCCATATGTTCCCCTAGGTAGCTCAATATACCATTGTGACACAACCTTGATAAGAGTGCACTGAAACAATCATAATATAATAGAATCGTGATTCAAAGAATTCGATGAGCATCAGAGGTGAAAAGTAGTGACGTGGTCACTAGGGTCCTTGCCATTCTTACCTTCAAACTTTGGAATGTTTGACGGAAGCTTGGTGGGGACAAGGGGCCATGTGGGATCATGACTCATCGGGTCGTTCATTATTTTAGACAAATCTGGCAGATTAAGCGTGGCCAGAAAGGGAATACGGGACTGCGACACCTGACCCCATCCTCCTGCAAAAGATTGAGTATTAGGAGTTGTGTTCCATCCAGGGTTCTGGTAAGGACCAAAACCTTGTTCGGAATTAAAAGACCCTAATTCGAGCAGATTCATGAAAGATGGATTGGGCATCATTCCAGTAGGAATGTTCTGATAAGGGTTATGAAAATTTCCCCCAGTTGTATTAGCTCCAAACTAAGGGTTGTTAAAACTTCCCCCAACTGGATTAGATCCAAGTTGGGGGGTGCCCAAGACATAAGACTGACCTCCTCCGGGTGGGAATCCATAGGATTGAAGTGGATTCATTATGCCAAAAGTATTGGTCAAATTTGGCACTGAGGGGATAGGGATATAGGGCAGAATTTGTCTGCCAGTTGGGTTGTTCCATCCAGCCGTAGAAGGATTAGACCTGGGGTTAGGGAAGGGGAAACTTCCTACATTAGGATTCGCTTGGGGAACATGAGAGCTACCAAATGGAAAGGGAGTTTACGGAGGTGTGGTGCCCCCAAGTCCAAGGCTAGCATTATGGCCAGCAGGTAAGATGGCAGTCGAAGACTACGAAGTGAAACTTGGCATACCATAAGAAAACGGACTAGTATCCATGGGGATGGTCTAAACATTGTAACTCGGCGAGTGGCCAAAACCCCCAAAAGGGTTAGAGGCAAGAGACGAATCATTGACTACGGGCTGAGCCATAGTACCGGTGTAGGCCTCCGGCACTGCAACTGTAGCGGTTGCAGGTGTCGAAGGAGTGCAATTAACTATAGTGGGATTGAGAGTTGATGAACTCCCAGTGTTCTGAAGACTAGACTCAGTACTCATCCTTGTGGGATCACAAGTCTGAACAGTGGATGTGTGTGTACCACTCATGATAATTCTACGCCTTTTAGGAGGCAATAGCTCGAAAACCGGTGGTAACTGTAACAACCGACGGGACCTGCGAAGAACGACTCCATGATGACTTATGACTCTCAACAAATAAAAAGATATCCTAAGGCCAACTAGTAATCAAAGAGAATACCAAAAATTCAAATGGTGAATATGCATGCAAACGGGCTAAAGTGGTTGAGTGGCCTCCCTCGCTAAAGAAGGTATGCCTCGTCCAGGAGGGACATGAGACTTCCTACTAAAGTTTGGAGGTAATAGAATCAGTTATAAGGGCCCTTGTAGGCTTAAAAACCAGTCGGTCAAACCCCCCCAGAGAGGTAATCCTCCATAAAGGTTGTGTGATGTCTGACCCCTATTTGACTCAGGATATAAGCATAATAACCCCTGCAAGTAACCTATGAGAAACCTAAGTCAAGCAACTAATAAACCATTGTATAACCGATGCACAGGGGAGCAGTCGTAAGTCCGGATCACCGTATGGGTAGGGTAGAAAAGCCCAAAAACTTGAAAGTACAACCTCTCACAGAGGTATGGGCACTAGCAAGATCCCCAAATACGAATAAATCCACAGAAATATCTCTGATGCTAGGTGAGTATCCAGGGGTTATCCCTTCAACTAACTCTGTGCGACCTTGTGATTAACTCTAGTATGAGCGGAGCCTCCTGATATTACCAATTATACAATGGATTTCTCAACTCCCTGTCTCAGACACATAAGCTGATTTAATTGCCTTGGAGAATTTTACTCACAAAATCCTATTCCAAGGCACTAAATCCTAGGCTAGTTTGTGCACCCTAAAAAATAAAATCGTGACTAATCAATTTTAGTTTAAAGCGTAAATTTTATTGCCCGTGATTACTCAAAGAGGTATGGAAATGAAACTTATGGTGTTATGACTCTTCATAAGAATAAAAATAGATATAATGCAAATCCTAACTTTAAATTTTCAGTGAATGATATGCTAAATAAAAACAGTGCAATCTTCAATTTCAATTCTGCAACTCAGAAGTAAAATGCAAGATTTCACTAAATGTGCTAAGCTAATGGTAAAGGTTCAAAGACAAAATTACCAACCAACGCAAAATGCCTATTTTTTTGTATTTTCAATGTATTTAAAAATAAAATGCATGGACTGATAAGCGACTTGATATATAACTTCTACTGTGTATAAAATCAATCACTCGAGCAGAATACCAAGTAGCTAAGCAGACAACCCAACTACCAAGGACAAATCAAAAATGGAAAACAAAGAGAAAGATGTCGCCCAAAAATTCAACTCCAAAAAGGTTTCCTATCATCCTAGATAATCTCAACAGGTACCACAGAGACCCAAGAAGGCTCAGTGATCCTCAAAACCTACCCAACAGTCACTAAACCAAGCAAACAAGCAAGGGGGACGTGGTATACGCTCTTGTTCAAGAGAAAAGGGCGTATATACGCCTCTTGTAGTGGGACAACAAGCGTATACACATGGTTGTCAGGGAAAAAAGGGCATATATCTTTTAAAACAAGGCTAGGCAAGGTAAAAAGGCTAAAAAATCAGACCCATAGTGAACAGACTCTGTCCAACTATGATACGAAAATAAATACAAAGGAAAAAGAGCAACATAAGAAGGAAAAATACTTCAACCCTTAGAAGGAAGATCTCTCCCCAGCGGAGTCGCCAATTCTATTACAAGGGAAAAACTCTCTATGGCCAAGGGTAAACCACAACATACGGGTATGACTGCAGAAATCAACTCAATTCCAACATGTGCTATATAAACTAATTTGCAATACGAGGAAGAAACCTACCTCGATCCAATCATTTGATGTCGTTCCACTGTTGATCACTTTGGCCCAAAGCCTTACACCTGCAAGAATTTATCAACAAACAAGTGATGCAAGTATATAATGACAATATATAAAATGAGTTAGCACATCATATAGCACAATCCATTAATAAACATTACAAACATGCCCATGGATAATAATCATATATTCGCAAGATATTGATTGGACAGGAAAGGAGTATTTCTATTAATAATTGATCAACAGAAGTATCAACATTACAAAATTCTGTGTCGGCACGGTTCGAAACCAAGAAACCTAGTTCCTTCCAACTGGGTCTCCACCACTTCAATCCTCCACCAAAGGCAAGCTCATAGCAAAGAGATAAAGAGATTCTCTTGACAATAAGGGAAGAGCTTGGGGGCTGAACACTGTGTTCAGACTTGAGGGACAAAGGGATGCAGACTCAATATGAAGTAATTTCTCCAGAGTAACTTTGCTCTCAAATTCGAATGCTTTCTCTCTCTTTTTCCATAGCTCGAAATTGTTCTCTTATAGCCTCCAGAATGAAACTGAAGGGCCGAGTCGAAACGTTCCCAGTATATGGAAGTCCAAAGATCAGAGATCTTCTATCGTGACATGTAAACCCAACCTCATTTTGTATTTTCTGGCACAAATCCTGATATACATGAGTTGTAGTGGAGCATCAAGCGTATACGCATCTTGTATAACTGATACAGAACGTATATGTGGAAAAATGTATGTTTTGGCTCTGGATTCATAAAAAAAGGGATGATAAGTTTGCATAGAAAAATGGAAAAAGGCCCTATGTGCAAGATAGCAATGGTGAGGCAAATCTTATTATAACAATGTTTGATTTATCTATAAATAAACAAATCATGAGAGGTGAAATGTGCACGTGAGAAATTAAACTCACAAGTGTCTCTTCCTCCCTGTGTGTTATGTATTTGTATTTTG
>ML781351.1:562295-574076 GCA_009831015.1 Picea engelmannii | reverse complement strand
CTATTGTAAAGGACCAAATCCCCTTTTGCAGATTGGTCAAAATGTAATAGGCAGAATAAGAAGTCGGCTCCATAATATATTAAGGAGGCCCCAGAATATATTAAAGGTGGTTATAACCACCCAGATTGAGAAGTCGGCCCTGCCAGTGAAGAGACACTTCCACACGTGCCAGACTTGTATAAATAAGGAGGTTAGCGCCTCACTTAGACATACACTCACTTGTTCATTTGAGAGACAAGTTTTGGAGCTACAATTGGAGAAGAGAGAGAGAGAGGTGCATCTTTGGGAGAGGACTTTATGTACTTTTTTGTGTTATCTATCTACATTGTATTGGCTATCTATAATAAGGAAGTTTTGTTGGGTTTTCTGCCCCATGAGGGTTTCCCAGGATAAATGATGTGTCTCTTGTGATTGTTTATTTCTCAATCATCCTATCTTATGCTATTGTTATCTATTGAAATGCAAATAACTCTAATAATAGCTTAAACATTAACATATACAACATCATTTTGTAAGAGAGAAGATACAATCTTGATTTAATCTAAATTGTAATACTGATAATAATATGGATGATGTTTTTAGCAAGCTTATTGGAAAGGAAAAAATTGAAATATGTAGAAATTAGTTAGGAGTTGTAGAGAATTCATTTCTCCATTAAGGGGGAGTGTTAGGGAAATAATGTCGAAATAAATGAAACCTTTTGGCTACTCACGAAGGTTACGAAAATGTTTGGATTTTTATTCTCCTGAAACGTATGCCTGATTTATCTATAAATGAACAAATCCCAAGAGGTGAAATGTGTGCGTAAGAAATTAAACTCACGAGTGTCTCTTCTTCCCTCTTAAAGATTGCATCTCTATAATTTTAAGGTTTATCCCCTTTGTCCAAATGATTTTTCCTTTTAGGATTAGAGTGTGAAGGTCTCAAACCGTAAGTGGATGTCCCAACATTGTTTTCATTTTCTTTCAAAGATATAATCTTGAGGGAAAGCATTTAGAGTGTCATTTTTTTCAAGGACATTCTTCTTGGTAAAATGACAAAGAGTATAGTTTTTCCTTTATGGTGTAGAAGGACTAACCACCACTAAGAATACTTCCTCAAAGTAAAAAACCCACATCTCTCAAGTTGAGTAAGTTTTTTATTCAAATGGAGACTTATATATCAATTTCTATAGAATCCACACATAAATATTCAACAATATCCATGCTCATAACCATCTCCATTGAAATACTACTTCTAGTAACAATCTCAACATCCCAAACCACTTTGACTAAGAAGCATGACTCAACTTTGTATTCCACAAAAAACCACAGGACACATAGAGAACCCTTGTTGATTAAGAGTTTGTATGCAATTGGTGGTTGAACCACATACCATCACCTATTCTCAAATTTTTATAAGAGTGAAAAATGGATAAATTACTAAACATTTACAACACTTTTAAGCTTTAAAAAATGGATCAATTACTACATCAATTATTACAAATTCCACACAAGATTATCCAACAACCTCCATGAGGTTAATAACCATTTATGTTTAAGATGATACAATGACGAAATTTGGAGTACACCATTTTTGAAATTTAGGTATGGGACATAAGGGTATGGGGACATCAAATGAGATTTGAATTAAAAAATTTCAAAATTTAGATTTTAAAATTATTAAATGTTGAACTATGAACATTAAACAATCAAATTTATCATAATATTCTACATCAACCATGAATAGAAACATATATCTAATAAAAATATAGACTATAGTGTATTATAAAAGATAATATGATTTACAAAACTTTAAAATTTAAACATTTAAACATTTCAATTTTACAATGAAAAATCAAGTATGAAACTCAATAACTTAATTTAAGTTCATTCAAGTATGAAACTCAATAAATTAATTTAAGTTCACTCATATTTAAGTTAAGTTTACTTTAAAAATACAAATTGAAATTGAAATTTCACCATTTAAATTTTAAAATCATTCAATGATAAATCATGAACATTGAAACGAAACCTGTTTATCAAGCCCATTATAATGATATTATTTTTGATAAGCATAAGTAATGAAATGGATTAGACTAATCTACTGCATCGAGGGAACTTTCTACTCAATGCATTATTATTTCCTGTTCTTGTGCCTCTTCTTCATTTTATTCCATTTAAAAGGTTGCATTTTATTCCATTTAAAAGGTTTGGGCTTTCGTTCGTTCGTGGATGCGTACTCATTCATAGCCGCTACTGCGAACTTCTATAGTAGCTACTGCTAACTAAGGCTGATAGTGAATATTAACATTGACCTACAAGCCCATTATTTTATGTATATCAGAGGGTCTTTGAACCATCATGCATTTTATTTTATGTATATCAGAGGGTCTTTGAACCATCATGCATTTTAGATCACTTATATTTGAAAGGTGACTTCAAGAATAATATTATAGTTATAGTGCCACATGCAACCAATCATTATGGAAATTGTCTATTATCATGCATTTTTATATGCAACCCATCATTATGGAAATTGTCTACTATCATGCATTTCTATATGCAATCCATCATTATGGAAATTGTCTACTATCATGCATTTCTATATCGCATAGGCTTTGTAAGGTGTCAACAGTAATATTTATGAGAAATATTGTGAGACCTTATAATGCAACATGAATTCAATCATTGGAAGTTGCCTACTACACGTGTATTTGTTGGTTGTAGTAGGTGCCATTATCTATGGAAATTCTAGCACTGTTTTCACAAATACTTAAATAATTTTGAGCTACCAATTTATAGTTAAAATTAACCTATGCTACTTTATTGACTATTTTTGCATATAATAAATAATCGTTTAAAAGTTTTCATATTTACAAAATCTTCTTTACATATTAGAGAAATTATTCAAAAAAGGCATAAACCTTCTTCCTCTTTCACTGAATATTTGTAAACAAATTGAAATGAAAGTCCAAAATTCCTTATTTGAAACAACCTACCCATCAAATTTTATCCCAATTCCTCCTTGGTCACATACGTATCCAACATGAACAAGAAGATGATGAAAAAGAAGATGGGCCTCCAAAATGTTGGTCACTATAAATTGCATACCCAATGGCCCAATAAGGGGGGAACGCTGAATGTTCCTATAAGGAAAAATGCTCTTTGAAAACCTTAATATATTTTATAGAAATCAATTCTATGTGACTGTGACTAGAGAGATAGAAAAGAAAGATGCATTGATTAAGAGGGCAAGGAGGTGGTGATGGAGCAAACCAATTCACTACTCTAGAAATCTCTGAAATAGGTGATCCATAAATATTTAAACAAACAAAGATAGACTAGTCAAAAGTGAAAATGGATGAAAACAAGCCATTGTTTTTTACAAAGGTGATCCACAAAAAATTGAACAAAGAAGGACCGAACAACTATGAAAATAAATTTCACATATAAAAATAGGTGGTGATTTTCAATAAGTTATGGACAAACGATGGTAAAGGAACAAAGAGGTTAGACTAAATTGATAACTCACCATTGAAGAAGAATGGGAGATGTGGGCTAGCTAAACCTTAAATTATTTTAATCTACTTTAAATTATTAAAGGTTATCTTCCTTGTCTATACAACACTCATTATGGTTAATCAATGTTAAATGTGTGATTTTATTATTAATCAATATGGAAGGTATGATTTCATTATCATTCAATGCTAAATAAAGAATTATAACAATTAGTTCAATGCTAAATAAAGAATTATAACAATTAGTTAATGGTATTTACTATACCAAATAAAGAATTATAATAACTAATTAATGGTATTTACTAGTTATTACTTCAAATTTTGATTTGAATTTTTTCTATTTTTAATTTTGGACATAAATAAATTTAAATAATAGTTTTATTCCAATTAAAATAAATAAATAAATTTTATTTATTGAATTCTCAACTTTGAAATTTAGTTGCAGTAATGAGAGCTTACATTAATATTTTTGCTCTGCTCTATAAATAATATATATATCAATCAGGACATAATATCATAAAACAAAAGTTTTCATAAAATTATTTTAATATTTATTCTAGACATTCATTAGTGGGTTATGTGTATGCAATGATTCTAGTCAACATTTTCCATGGCCTCGATCTGTGTATGTGGTGATGCCTGGTGTTGGCACCCTATAATTTTTGTACCAATTTATGAGTCTGTTTGCTCATTTTACAACGACATGGCACTTTTGCAACACTTAAGGTTTTGGTCATTTTATAATGTCATTTCATTTTCATCAACAAAAATATACAGTTATGGAGAAAAATATTTATAAGTTTTGGCAAAATAGAAAATGTTTTTTCTTGGTCAATTTGGCTTTCGGTCTTCTGTACATGGTTTTAATTGTTCTAGTAAAAATATTGTACAGATTTTAATTGTTCTAGTAAAAATATTGGGCCCGAAGGCCCAATCTCCAAGCCAAATGTAGCATGTGTGACTTGCACGAGTTTGGATTTCCTGAGGGGTCACTCCACCTCCAACATGTCTCCCAATACTGTGTTGTGAGATATATTTAGTGATAGATCTCCTCCTATCCAAAACACCTGTAAAATATACATTACAATTATCACAAACCATCTCAGTGTAACCATTATAGGTGACATTTGTGCTTCTCAAACGCTGAAGCACCCATTTCACTGCAACACCTGAATTTGTCACGTATCTGACAACATCATTAGCATGTGAAACATCTGGTTTTAACCATTTCATCACATACAACAGACCTCCTACTAAACTTGCATGAGACATAACATTTTCTTCTTTATAGACATGACCTATGCTCGAAGAAAGCTTATAATGGAAAGAAAGAGGGATAAAAATTGGTTTTACAATGTTCATATTGAACTCCAACCACAGCTTACCATTACCATCTATGTATACTTCCATGCCCATAATTTGTTTTGTTACTCCTTGATCCCTCATCTGAATTGTCCTATCCACCTGAGTCATTTTCTTACTGATTTTATCCGTGTGTGGTGAACCAACCTAGTTCACTATGTAAACATCCAATATAAATAGGACAGTACGCAATAATCCATTAAGGATAGTAATTATGTTTAATAATAATTATATAAGAATGAATAATATATAAGATGATTACAAATGAGGAATGAGGGCTTGTATATATATCCCGCACAGGGGTGCCCTTTCATAAGAGACATGATCTTTCATATGTCATGTATCTTCATAATTAATTATTACTTATTAGTTATTTATATTTACATATTATATATATTTATGTTTGTTACATTGTCTTTCCCTTAGAAATGCTTTGTCCTCAAAGCATGTTTATGGAGAGGCTTATTTCTTCGTTCTGGCTTGCAATGTCTTTGTATGACTCTATGTTTTTGGTGTTGTTAAGATTGATGATACCAGACGATATGAGTGACGAAGAGTTGAGCATAACTGTCGAGTTGTGAAAGAGTCTGCCCACCCTAGTTCGATATTTTGTGAAACTGGGTGTTTATAGGGTTCTCGTTTTGGATAATATTGATATTCTAACTGGTTAATATATCTACTCTTCTAATTTGAATGTCGAGAGGGAGTTCTCATAACATGATTTACCCTTATCATACTTGTAGCATTTTCTTCTTTTGACTTTGATATATGATTTTCTTCATGCAGTGATGTTGCCTTGATAATGGCTGAATTTTGATTAGTAATTTTACCTAGATATTTCATTGTTTGTACTCCAGCATCTTTATATGTTTTTTCTTCAACTGGATTGGCATCTTCTTGAGCTTTAATGTTTGGATTTTCAAGTTTCTCTTCTTTTAATTTTTTGATTTGTTCTAGTAGCTCGTGATTGAGGCTTTTCGAACGAGAATTTTCTTCATTTTTTTTTCTAATAGGTTCTTCTCGCATTCTTGAGACTCTTGTTCCAACTTCTAAACACATTGTTTTCGAACCTTTGACTTCTTGATCTGTGTAAGTATTTTTTTACTGTGTTCTTTTAAACAAGAAATTATGTCGCTTTTATCCTTGATAACTTTGTCAAATTCTTTTTGCATTATTTGCATTGCTTTTTTATTTTCTAGAAGTATCACTTCCAAGATATAGTTAAAGTCTTCTGGTGTTACGGAATCTGGCTCTGAAGTGGTGTCTTGTAATGTTGTCATTTTCTCCTTATAGGGGAATGTCACAAACTTTTTCTCTATGTTTAGTATGAAGGTACCTAGACTTTTAAACCAGGGTAATTCGATGACGATGTCAACTTCTTCTTGATACATAGTTGTAACATAGAATTGAGATGTATACTCATATTCATCAATCATCACTTGTAACTCCTTAATTCAAAAATAATCTTCTTTTTCAATTATATCGGGCTCTGAAATTAATAATTGATTTGTGAAATCGATATTCATGTAATTTGTATTATAGTCCAAGCTAATAACAATGTTTACCTCTCTTCCTTGAATATTTCCTTTTAATGTCGAAAATCTGCAACATACGGTTGGGCAACCTTCATAAGTAAATCTTCCTTTGCCCTTGTTATTAGGATCCATTGATTTCATCAATAATTTACGATAAAATGATACTTTGAGTAGCCTTCTTTATTCACTTAAAACTTTCAAATCCCCTTTTTAACTTAGTGATGGAATGACTTAAACTTGTCCTTTTGTATTAATATCCACCTTTAAACCTTGTGTAATCTTTCACTTTTTGTTGATGTAGTCTATAATATATATATATATATATATATATATATATATTATTATAATGATTATAATTATAATAATTATAATGTAGATTAATAATAATTATAATATATTAATTTACTTTATGTAAAGTTGTGATGACTTGGGGGTATGTCGGTCGGGTAAGTTTTTTAAATGGTGTATGGGGGACAGGGGTTGTCGGGACCAGGGTACAGGGAGAGAGGGGTTGTCGGGACAGGGTTTAGAAACGGGAACAGGGATGGTGTTACGGGCGATGGTGTGGTGACGCGGGGGAATGGTGTTACGGGGGTGTTGGGTAGTGAGTCGGAGTGTGTGGGGGGGCAGATGTAGGGGGACTGGTCGCGGGACAGAGGTCGGGGAACTGGACAACGCAGACGCGAAGTTCGTGGTGTGGAATAGAAGCGGGACAGAGGTCGGGGGACTAGATGGGACAGACACAAAGGTCGGACAGCAGTGGAGTGGAGTTTGCGGGAGTGGAGTGGGTTTAGCGGATAGGAACAGGGGTGGGATAGGCCTGTCGGACGGGTATGGGACGGGATGTCAAGGTTTGTGGGGGAGTGGGTGGTCTACAGAATGGTGTCTGCGGGGTATGTGTAGGGGTCTGATGTCACAGGAAGGTTGAGAGTGTAGCATGAGGCTGGGTTACGGGGGATTTATTTTTTTATTTTATTTTTATTATTACCATATTTAAGATTTCTCCCTTTTAATTTATTTATTTTTGTGTGTGGTTGTAGATGCCAACGCTACGAATTATGGTAGATGCACAATCGATTTTGGTAGCGAAATTATTCTTCAATAAAATCTTGAGTTTTATATGGCCAAAGGCCTGAATTAGTCAAGGACTGAAATTCTTACGAACTTGAAATTTGAATGGCCAAAGACCTGATCAGTGGTCAATGACCAGATTTCTCAGAGAAATCTGAACGATGGGGTTGGCCAAAATCCAGATCATACAAGGTCTGATAAAGAGACGGCCAAAGGTCGGGATCATAAAAAACGAAGCTCTGATACCACTGTGGTGAACCAACCTGGTTCACTATGTAAACATCCAATATAAATAGGACAGTACGCAATAATCCATTAAGGATAGTAATTATGTTTAATAATAATTGTAGAAGAATGAATCATATATAAGATTATTACAAATGTGGAATGAGGGCTTGTATATATATCCCGCACAGGGGTGCCCTTTCATAAGAGACATGACCTTTCATATGTCATGTCTCTTCATAATTAATTATTACTTATTAGTTATTTATATTTACATATTATTTATATTTACATATTATATATATTTATGTTTGTTACACCATGCTTCGGCTTGCATCAAGCATATCATCAACAAATAACATCAAGACTATGAATGTACTATAAACTGTATAGTCATTCCTACCCTTTGAAAAATTCTGACTCGCTACGAAGGATTCAAACCTCTTGTATATTTGTTTGGGTACCAATAGGCCATATAATGAATTTTCTAGCATACAAACAAATTTACCGTTGTGATCTTGAATCAACCCTTTTGTTTGTTCCATGCATACTATATCTCTGTCAATGATGACCTTGTGAGAAGTAGGATCCCACACACAACATCCCTTTATACCACCATCATAACTTGCAGAGATATAAAACAAGCAAGAATTCAGAAACAAAGATCTTAAGTCCGGAAATGATTTACCGCTTACCAGTACCTGCAATTCTTTCTTGCTCTTATGACCTCGATGCTTATGCCATAAACAAGAAGATACATCTATCACTTCAAATGCTACTTCAGTACTTCCTTCCATCTTATAAAGTTTATCAACCTTTGTTTCCTTCAGCACTACTAAACTACCTTTCGACAATGTGAGTGCTCCACCTTGACCTGTATACTTATATCCACAAGAATCCAACACTCTTAATGAAATCAAATTTGATTTAAGATCAAGTGCATATCTAACATCTGTTAATTCCCTAACAATACCATCGAACACCCTGATTCTAATACTTCCAACCCCAATAGTTTTACAGGGAATACCATTTCCCATAAATACTACATCCTCATCAACAGATTGGTAAGAAATGAACCAATTTCTATGTGAGCACATGTGGTGGGAGGCACCTGAATCTAACTGTCATCCTTCTTGATATTGTAAATTACTAGAAACGGATAAAACGTGATCAGTCATACCTGAATTTCTTATAGCCAAATTTGCTTCCTTCGTAGAGTTTTCCTCAGATTCCTTTATTTTCCAACAATCTTTCTTGAGATGTCTTGTTTTGCCACAATACCAACATTTTTCTTTACCCTTTCTGTATCTTGACTTAGATCGAGAAAAACTTCTCTCATTCTGCTCTTTAGTTCGACCTCTGACCAGCATCGCCTCTGAAGTTGAGGCTTCTTTACTAGATTTTCTCCTCATCTCCTCAGCCAACAAAGCTCCCACAACAGAGTCATAATCTAAAACATTTGTTGAGCTAAAGCTAATAGAGGTGACTAGATTATCCCAAGACTCGGACAATGAACACAATAGTGTAATAGCATTATCTTCATCTTCGAATTTAACTTCCATACTAGTCAATTGAACTATAAAGGTATTGAAGGTATTTAAATGGTCAACAACTTTTGTACCTTCTTTCATCCACAAACTGTACAGTTGTCTCTTCAAGTAGATCCTGCTCATCAAGGACTTCGTCATATATAAACTTTCCAACTTGCTCCATAAGCTTGATGTTGTATCCTCTCCTACGATGTTAAACAGAACATCATCCACCAGACATAAACGAATGGTACTAAGAGTTTTTGCATCCAAATCTTCCCATTCCTCATTTGTCATGGCCATTGGTTTCTTTGACTTGGATGCCAATGCTTTTTGCAACCCTTGTTGCACCAGTAAATCCCGCATCTTGAGCTTCCAGAGCTCAAAGTTGCTTTTACCGTTGAATTTTTCAACTTCAAACTTCAAACTTTGCATCTTAGCCATTAGCACAAAATCTCCTAATGCCCAAATCACTGCTTATAATAACCAAGACCCTTTAAAAAATAATGTGGAGGAATAACTTCACAAGGTTTAATAAAAAACCTTTTACTAAAAATTCGCCTTTTAATTAAAAAACCTTGTAATAAAAATTAACCTTTACTTTAATTCCTCCACCTTTTACCTTTTTAATCCTTTTATTCCATAAAAAAAAAAAATTATTGTATTCACCCACGTGACTTACTTATTCACGTATTATTCATACAATATGTCAAAAAMCTTTAATCTTTTCAAAAATGTAAAAACATCATATGTGAATGTTTTAGGGAGTTGTCGCACCTCACGATACAATTGGAGTGTGGCGATCTTCAAGARTCGTCGCATTGTACCACATAGATGGATTGCGACGACTTGAGGATTTTAATCGYGAGGGAAGTCTAGCTAATAAGGCGTCGCACCCTTCGAGAGGAGGGRCMTGCGGCGATGTAGAAATCGATGCACCTCACACAGACGTCGCTCCTCCTCCGAAATTTGACGCCCATGACACCTTTCTCCTCCAACCAGCTCTRATACCAATTGTTAGAATTGTAAATGCAGAAACACAATTCACATATGATAGTTAAAAATCACACAGATAAGAAACACAGGGATTTCACGTGGTTCACCCAAACGTTGGGCTACGTCCACCAAGCATAGACATCGATTGTCTTATTATTCAGATCATGGAGATTACAGTAGACTAGCAAGTTCTCACTATGTCTCTCTCACTCATTTGCCTCTACGGGCTTACATGTATTTATATACATTTACAAGAAACTGATTATTAAATCCAATCCCTATCCATATTCTAACTTGGTCTATTTGGTTGTAACCAACGCAGAATAATAGGATCCAGATCCATCCTTGGAGGAATTCGTTGTCACCAAATCCCAACAATATAGATAAATAAGATTGATACTTCAAGCATTTTCTTTAACTTGCACAGTATGGTTAGATTGCAGTATGAAGTTTGTTTTCAGCAATTTCTTTCAGTTTGAAGATTGGAATAGGTTGCAGACATGGTCTGGGATTATCCTAATGGATAGGCACAAGTCTGATGTTCTTTGTCGTCTCGTAGGAAGGACACCATCCCCAGTTGGAGCCAATGTTGGCACCCTATATTTTTTGTACCAATTTATGAGCCTGTTCACTCATTATGCAACAACATGGAACTTTTGCAGCACTTAAGGTTTTGGTCATTTTATAGCACCATGTAGCTAATGTTAGCTTCATTTTCATCATTGACAAAAATATACAGTTATGAGGAAAAATATTTATAAGTTTTGGCAAAACAGAAAATGGGTTTCTTGATCAATTTGCCTCTCGATCTTCTGTACAAGGTTTTAATTGTTCTAATAAAAATATTGGGCCCGAAGGCCCAATCACCAAGCCAAATGTTGAGATAACAAGCCCCGCATGCTACACATCACAAATTAAACAAAAAATCCAATGCCAACGCTTAGATCCAGCCCCAAGCCACATGGGAGGACCCCATGAGTTATATGGTGTGCACAAAACGTAGTCAAATAAATGAAATGAGCTGTGATATAAAAGTTTGGATTTAGTTAATCACCTTGTATGTGGGATATTTTTCCCATAGACAACAAAACAAAGGCGTTTCACTTGTCAATGCAAATGCCAATAGGAGCGATGAGTAAACACCAGGCTATAGGGGATAGCCATCGGTTCAAACCAGGTGTCGGCTAAATTTGTTTTATTTAAACAAAAACTAAAGAATGCCGAGAACGCCAAATGGCATCTGCTCCTGGAACACACCAACTTTACCTGCAGTGTGGTCACCGCCAAAGGAAATCGATAAGAGTGCCTAGTTGAGAATCCAACACAATCAAGCAAGATGGAAGAAGGGTTGTTTCCCCCAACACGATCGAGTAAGGATGGTGGCATTTTGGGATTTAAAAAGGGCGAAGTTTAATTTTTAACTCTCCCGGTTGAAAATTGACAAAGACAGTTGGAATTCATTTGTTGGTTTCGGAATATGAAAAGCATCTACATCAGCGTATTTTTGTTAAGCTCCCAGGGTCATTTCGACTGTTCATCAAGCGAGCCTGAGTTCAAGTGTCGA
>ML781351.1:521446-537199 GCA_009831015.1 Picea engelmannii | reverse complement strand
GGCTCTTTCGGCACCTCAATCGGTCGAAAAACAAAGAAGTTAGGCCTCCTGGAAGTCTCCCTCTTCAAGCTTGTTGTCTCTGCATATACAAATTGCACCCTTGTTGTGTGAACCTGGCACACACGCAATATAAAGCATGAAAACCCAGCACCAGGTGCAACCGCACCACCGATGCAAACCGTAGGACGATTAAGGGCGCGCCAGCCCCTAACCGCCTAGCACCTGGGCGTATGGGTCATAGGACTGCGCGCTTAAACAAATGGGGCTCTGTCCCATATCAAATGATAACATAACACTTGGCGGGAGTTATAACCGTTGGAACCATATATATAAAACGTGCGTGCCAAACCATAATACATAACCGTGGTCACATATATGAAAGCGCGCGACCAAGGGCTGGGCTAGGCCCAGGCCCGGTCGCGGCCCAAAACCATACAAACAATTGACTTTATATTAAATCCGAAACACATATATGTCAAGGCATAAGCGATAGCCCATTGGTTATTGGAGTTTGTGGAAGTGTTATGCAGTGGGGAGGTCCGGGGGTTGAACCCCACGAACTCCATACATTTTAACAAACAATAATGACAACCACCACCGGGGTGCCACCTGGCAGCCCATGATTGGGCCACGTGGCACCCAATCACTCGCTCGAACAGTGCCACGTGTCGACTTCTCATTCGACCACCTGTCATCCAATAATAAACTGCCACGTCACCACATATACGGTCGTACGGCTCTTCCACGTCAGCCTGTACGGACTGTACAGTCAGCATCAAAAAAAAATTGCATGTTTGACTTAATGAACAAATCGCTATATCTCTCGCTCCCGACGTCCGTTTGAGACGAAACGAGTTGCGTTGGGTTCGCAACGACGAGGCCTACGCTCTTGTCTGGTTTGAAGTGATTCCGAGCACTTTGAATTTTTGAGCAAAATTTGATCCCCTGATCAAAGAGGAAGATTAAGTCTAGTATTTTGTTGTTACTTGTTGTCTAATTGAAATAAGAAAATATATTTGGTGCATTTGGTATTTTATAGTTTTCAGTAGATTATAAGGGAGTTCCTATTGCGGTGTAATCGAGTGCTAGCATGCATAGATATAATCAATGTATGTAGGATAGTCATGCAACTGTTAAGTTTCTCTTAATGACTACAATAAGAGGATATCGGACTTCGGAGCAACTAAAACTTTGGGTCACAGAGGATTGCAGAATAACAAAGACTTGGGCCGTGGCAAAGTTAAAGTTGGTGAGGCTACGATTGTCATGACAAAAAAAGAATTGATTTTTTTGTTTTTTTTTAAATGCTCCTTCTTCAGGTGAGGCTTCTTACATACAGGTGAGGCTTCTTACAAGTTCTAAGGTGAATAGGCCCCCTTCAAACTTACAATCGTTTCTAAGGTTTTCAGGGTTATTTCTGGGTCAATTCTGAGTAGGTGGGTAGGTCCTTGGCCAAATTTTAAACTAGGGCTCTGATACTATGTGTAATGTCCTAAAAATAGAACCTAAAATTTAATAAATTTAAACATAAAATTTATATCATAATTTCTTTACGGTTTTATATTCAACAAACTAACAAACTAATAGTTCATGGTTCAGCGAATTCAAATGAGCAGCATGATATAAAAATCATATAATAAAAAAAAACATACACAACATAGTAAAATAATGAACCATCATAACGATAATGACATGCCATAATAATGAACATAAATACCTCTCAAGTGATTTTGTTTGCCCAAATCTGTATGTCCAAGCTGCTCTGCCCAAACTCTGACCAAGTTACTTTGCCCAAACTCTGCCCAAAATTGAATATTTCCTCCCAACCAGCTAGGAACAGAGCCTATCTGGCTCCCTAGCTCCAAGATTTCGTGAGGATTCCTGGCCCCCGAGCCCAAAACTTCCAGCAACAGATGCTCCCCTGTAACAGTCCAACAAATTCCTCAAGCCAAAAACCAGAAATACAGTTTTCCCATCCCTACCCTCTCGAAAATGCTCCAATACAATCTCCTAATATCCAAAAATTCTCCCTGCCCCCCAAAAAAATCCAAAAGTTCCCCTCTCGAATGTCTTTGCCCCCTCATATCCCCCCCCGTCCATTCACCGCCTCTCCCCCCCTATCTCTCCATTCAACGCCAACCACCTTATCCCTCCATTCAATGCCAACCATCCTTCAATACGTTAAGTTTTCTTTTAATGGATTAAAATTTATTAAACTTAATTCGTTACCCAAACATTTAATGAGTTAATTAATTAATTAAATGAGTTAGTTAATTAATTAATATACATTAAACAATAATTAATTTATTATTATTATTATTATTAATTAATAATTAATCAATTAATATACATTAGAACAATTAATTAAACTTAATAAACCTTAAACAATTATTTAACTTTGACAATTAGTTATTTAACTAGGGTTGTTACAGTAGGTGACTGATGCGCTTCACCTCATTTACCATTGTTTACTAGAGTGAGTGGGTGCTTCCTTACCAGTAAACTCATACAATGTGTTATGCCCAAGAATTTTTAATGGTGCGATTCGGTTACCAATGTTTACTGGAGTGCGTGGAGCGCCTCCTTAGATTCTTGGAGTGAATTTGCATTTCCTTACCTTCTTCTTACCACGTCTTCCAACCTGTTGATTCCCTCCCATGATTTTTATCTGCCTCGCTTGACTCTTTTTTCCATATCACTGTTTTTATCTGTTGTGTGACTTTTTTCCATATTTCAAATAATACTGATATTGTGGTATGGAGAGCCATGTAATGGTCGGTTCGCTTCCTCTACCCACGAGTTTCCTCGATCCATAGTCATTCATTCACCTTTTGATCCATCCATTGCATAGATAGATAGCAATGCTTGATGCACCAAGACCTGAGATCCATCCATTGCTTAGACAAATAGCTATGCGTGAGGACGCACCCAAACCTCACAGTGCATTCTCATAGCGGAGGGGGGTTTTCAGGTTCACAATACTTTTAGATTTTGAAATTTAGATTTATGTTTTTAGTAGTTTGGATTGGATTGGATATATAATATATTATATTTTTATTTGTAGGCACACGCTTCGGCTTGCCATCATAAACATATACCTCCACATCATACTGTTGTTTTTCTGGATTGAATCCATTCACTTGCAATTTCATATCAATAATTAGTAGAGAAAATTTTCCATAATTCCCAGTTTTTTTTACAGACGATCATCTAGCGCATTCAATCCCTTCTCGTGGGAAGTAGTTGTTCATTTCCAAGCAGTTTCCAACGTATTTGATCCCTTCTCATGGGAAGTATGGGTTGTTTTCCAAACATTCTCCAAATAGAACTAGACGAAGAGGCAAAGAATTCTCAAGATAAGAAATGACAGAAGAAAAGAAGAAGAACAAAATAATGACAAATGGCACCACATTTAGTGATCCCGCAGAAGATTCCTTCGACAATTTTCCACTGCGCTATATGTTTCAGGCGGAGGTGAGGAGGTATATGTTTAAGAGGAGAGTAATAAATTTTCCTAACAATCTTTCACTCAATTTAATATTGATAATTGAAACTAAGGTAATTCGTTACATAAACATAATTTGTTCCATATTCATTTATTGAGTCCAAACTAAGTGTTTTAAGTGATGACTGTGTTTTGAAACAAAAACAACAAAGATGAAACTAATATAGCTCATTCTGTAAATCCAAAAGCATTATGTATTCACAACATTTTAAAAATAAAGAGAAAAATAGTAACTTCACATCAAATATGTAACTCTTAAACAATCGAAAAATATTAGTTTCTTTCATGTACCGGATATGTAACTCTTAAAAAACCTTTAACTCTATGTGTCTGAAAACAATCCAGGATGATACCTCTATTTAGATGCCTTTCTTCTATAGTAAACTAGACTCATCCTCATTCTTTTTGTCTTTGGGCATCACCGACACTTGTATAAAAATAGAATTTAATATCGCTTTTGTTTGTGATCCAAGTCGATATGGTGATCATAATTACACCTAATGATTATGGCCACATTAGGGTTAAGGGTTGGAAGTGAAAAAAATAATTAGAGTTATTAAGGTTAGGGTCGAATTAGGGTTACCCTTATTTTTATTAGGATTTATTTTATAATAGTAAAAAAATAATTTATACTCAATGTAAATAATAATTGCAATAAAATAACAATTATAAAAGACATGGCTCAAATACACTAGTGTATTTGAGCCATGGCTTTTATAATTGTTATTTTATTGCAATTATTATTTAAATTGAATATAAATTAATTTTTTACTATTATAAAATAAATCCTAATAAATATATATATATATATAGTCATGAAATGAGTCAATTAACATTTTAAAGAAATATTAATAGGCATCACATTTAATTCATGCATTGCATTTCAAAGAAATATTTAGAGATCTTATTGTTGTTTTGACCTTGTTTAAGCTACATTTTAAATACAATCTTGGTAAGGCTCTAATGCTTGTTCTTTGGTTTGACTCTAGCCATAGTTGTTTGATGGTATTGAATTACCATTTGGATGGTTGTTCACTCTTGACATCCCATTCCATATAGTTGATTACAGAGGTTCTCCTCCTAAACCCTAATCCTAATCTTGCATATATAAAAATTATATAAAAATTTGTGAAAGATAACATGACCATGAACGATATCAAATAACCTTAGCCAATTCCTATGGGGGCTTACCATCCACTATTGAATTGATATGGATGTCCTGCTTGACCATGAACGATATCAAATAACCCTAGCCGATTCCTATGGGCGTTTACTATCCACTGTTGAATTGATGTGGATGTGCTAGTTATATATCTATCAATTAGGTTATAAAATGCTTGGACATAATATCATAAAACATAAACTTTAATAAAACTATTTTCAATGATTGTTTTAATATTTATTCTAGAAATCAGTTACTTGGGTTATGTGTATGTAGTGATTCAAGGAAACATTCTCCACCGCATCGATTTGTGTGTGGGGTGATGCCTAGTATCATTCCATAGCCATTCTCTACAATCTAGGTTTTCCATTGTCATTCTTAGTTTGCGATCATATATTGAAAATCGACGAGTTGGTATATTGATAATACAATGACTAAATTTTGGAGATTGTTGTCGAATGTGAACACACTCCAATCCTTGAGGTACAAACTGCATCCATGATTCATTAAGTTCAATGTCTTATGCAAGTTGCATGTGCAAGTTTGATGGTTTATCAGTTGCAAGTTGCATGTGCAATTATTGTTAGAGTGAAACATGCAACCCATCATTATAGTTATAGTTATACATGCAACCCATCATTATGGAAGTCCCCTATTATCATGCATTTCTATATCACATATGATTTGAAAGGTCAACTCAAGAGTAATATCTATGAGAAATATTGCAAGACCTTATAGTGCAACATGAAACCAATCATTGGAAGTTGCCTACTACGCATGTTTATGTGTTGGTTGTAGCAATGCCAATATCTACTAAAGTCCTCGTACCATTTTCACAAATATTTAAATAATTTTGAGCTACCAATTTATAGTCAAAATTAACCATTATTTTCTACTACTTTATCGAGTATTTTCACATATATTCAAATAAATGTTCAAAAGATTTCATTTGCACAAAATATGTCTTGCATGTTAGGGAAATTATTCACAAAAGGCATAAACCTTCTCCCTCTTTCATTGAATATTTACAAACAAACTAAAATGAAAGTCCAAAATTACTCATTTGAAACAACCTACCCATCAAATTTTACCCAACATGAAGAAGAAAACCAAACCACTATGAAAATGAATTTCACAAATAAAAATAGGTGGTGGTTTCTAATAAGTTAAGGACAGAGGACACAAATTGGCAAAGGAAATTCCATAGGGAACCCTCCCCTTTAGGCCCTGTGCGTAAAGGCACTCGACGCAATTACAATAGCTTCATCGTCTCTTAATTTTGACGGAGTGAGGGCGGTTGGACGAGATTGATAACTCATGGCTGAAGAAGGATGGGAGACTTGGGCTAGCTAAACGTCCCATGGTCTAGTGAATGGTTTTGATCCACTTTAAATTATTAAAGGTCAGTCAACCCACAAGGTGCGATTTTATTATTAGTCAATGCAATTTTATTATTAATAAATGTTTATTATTAGAAAATGCAATTTTATTATTAATAATGTTGAAGGTGTGATTTTATTATTAATCAATGCAATTTTATTATTAGTCAATGTCCAAAGTATGATTTTATTATTAGTGAATGTCAAATAAAGAATCATAACAACCATTTAACTTGGTGATTGACTAATTATTAATTGAATTTTGATTTTTTTTTTCTATTTTTAATTTTAAACATAAGTGATTTCAGATAATAATTTTATTCCAATTGAAATAAATAAATAAATTTTATTCTTTTCCATATTATTTTTCAACTTTGAGATGTAATTGCAATTGCAGTGATGACCGCCTGTATTAATATTTATATATCTATCAATCAAGTTCTCAAATGCTTGGACATAATATCATAACTCAAATGCTTGGACATAATATCATAAAACATAAGCTTTAATACAACTATTGCCATGATTCTCAGTTTGCGATCATATATTGAAAATCAATGAGTTGGTATATTGATACAATTGACTAAATTTCGGAGATTGTTTCCGAAATTGTCGTTTGGATATTGTTGTCGAATGTGAACCCACTCCCAATCCTCGACGTAAAAACTACACCCTATTGTTGTCGTAGGCTTGATGGGGTGCATGGAGTTTTTTGGACGAGTGATGTGCTTCATCTTATTTACCATTGTTTACTGGAGTGAGTGGAGCGCCTCCTTACCAACAAACTCCTATGTGTTATGCCCAAGAATTTTTAATGGTGCGATTCGGTTACCAGTGTTTACTGGAGTGTGTGGAGCGCCTCCTTAGATTCTTCGATTGAATTTGCATTTCCTTGCCTTCTCCTTACCATGTCTTCTGACCTGTTGATGCCCTCCCACAATTTTTATCTTCCTGGCTTGACTCTTTTTTTTCATATCACGGTTTTTATCTGTTGTGTGACTTTTTTCCATATTTCGAATAACACTGATATTGTGGTATGGATAGCCATGTAATGGTTGGTTCGCTTCCTCTACCCACGCGCTTCCTCGATTCATAGTCATTCATTCACCTTTCGATCCATCCATTGCATAGACAGATAACAATGTGTGATGCACCAGGGCCCGAGATCCATCCATTGCTTAGATAGATATCTATGCGTGAGGATGCACCCAAACCTCAGAGTGCATTCTCATAGCGGAGGGGAGTTTGCAGGTTCACAATAATTTTAGATTTTGAAATTTATATTTATGTTTTTAGCAGTTTGGATTGAATTAGATATATAATATATTATATTTTTATTTTTAGGCACATGCTTCGGCTTTCCATTGAAAACATATACCTCCACATCGTAGTGTTGTTCTTCTGGATTGAATCCATTCACTTGCAATTTCATATCAATAATTAGTAGAGAAGAATTTCCATAATTCCTAGTATTTTTAACAGACGATCATCTAGCACATTCAATCTGTTCTTATGGGAAGTAGTGGTTCCTTTCCAAGCAGTTTCCAACGCATTCAATCCCTTCTCATGGGAAGTATGGGTTACTTTCCAAGCATTCTCTAGATAGAACTGGACAAAGGGGCAAATAATTCTTCATATAAGCAAGGACAGAAGCAAAGAAGAAGAACAAAATAATGACAAATGTACCACATTTAGCGATCCCGCAAAAGATTCCTTCGACAATTTCCATTGTGCTATATGTTTCAAGCGAAGGTGAGGAGGTATATGTTTCAGAGGAGAGTAATTACTTTTCCTAACAATCATTCAACTATACTCAATTTAATATTGATAATTGAAACTTAGGTAATTCGTTACATAAACATCATTTGTTCCGTATTCATTTATTGAGTCCAAACTAAGTGTTTCTCAAAACCTGTCAAACTGTTGACAGGTTTTCTACAAAACTTGTCCCTAAGATATGCCTTCGGCATAACTAGACCTTATAGTTATAGTGAAACATGCAACCCATCATTATGGGAGTCGTCTATTATCATGCATTTCTATATCACATATGATTTGAAAGGTCAGCTAAAGAGTAATATTGTGAGACCTTATAGTGCAACATGAAACCAATAATTGGAAGTTGCCTACTATACATGTTTATGTGTTGGTTGTAGCAATGCCAATATCTATGAAAGTCCTCGTACCATTTTCACAAATATTTAAATAAGAGCTACCAATTTATAGTCAAAATTAACCATTATTTTCTACTACTTTACAGGGTATTTCACATACACGCAAATAAATGTTCAAAAGATTTCATTTGCACAAAATTTGTCCTTCATACTAGGGAAATTATTCACAAAAATCATAAACCTTCTCCCTCTTTCATTGAATATTTACAAACAAACTGAAATGAAAGTCCAAAATTCCTCATTTGAAACAACCTACCCATCAAATTTTACCCAACGTGAACAAGAAGACCAAACCACTGTGAAAATGAATTTTACAAATAAAAATAGGTAGTGATTTCTAATAAGTTAAGGAAATTTCATAGGGAACCCTCCCCATTAGGCCTTGTGCGTAAAGGCATTGGAGGTAATTACAATAGTTTCATCCTCTCTTAATTTTGACTGAGTGAGGGAGGTTGGATGAGATTGATAACTCATGGTTGAAGAAGGATGGGAAACATGGGCTAGCTAAACCTCCCATGGCCTAGTGAATGGTTTTGATCCACTTTAAATTATTAAAGATTAGCCAACGCACAATTATTAAAGGTTAGTGAACGCACAAGTTGTGATTTTATTATTAGTCAATGCAATTTTATTATTAATCAATGTTGAAGGTGTGATTTTATTATTAATCAATGGAATTTTATTATTAGTGAATGCCAAATAAAGAATTATAACAGCCATTTAACTTGGTGATTGACTAATTATAACAACCATTTAACGTACAAACTACACCCATGATTCATTAAGTTCGATGTGTTATGCAAGTTGCATGTGCAAGGTCGATGGTTTATTAGTTGCAAGTTGCATGTGCAATTATTGTTAAATCAAGGGGACGATCTAAAACCAATTGCAATTATTGTTAAATCAAGTGCAATTATTGTTGCAAGTTCGATGGTTTATCAGTTGCAAGTGCAAAAGTGCAATTATTGTTAAATCGGGTCTATGCAATTCTATGCGAGAGACGATCTAAAACCGATTGCAACAACATAGGATGAATAAAATGCATGTACAGATCCATCTTTCTATCTATAGTACACCCACAATGTTTCTTTGGTCAATTTAAGCTATCATATTTTCTGCACGAGTTATGTTTCTGGAATCTTACAACTTTCCCAGATTTCCTTTGTCACATGCTTTGTTTGGGAGCCTAGAACAGACGACCCTGCGATTGCGTGGGCAACTCGACTTGGCTTTAAAAAGGCAGAGAAGAGTTTTTGGTGAAGAAGCAGAAGTGGCAAGGTATTATTTCCTTTGCATGAAGAGCGTGTGACAAGAGGAGCACTGGAATGCATGCACGTTCCTAGAGTGTGTGTGTGTGCTCTTAAGAATGCGTGCACATTCATTTTAATTCAATTTTTTTGGGCAGGATTGACGATGTGTATGCTGATTTGGTTGCCTCAGATTTAGGTTCGAGATGAAAAACCTAGTGGTTCAGTCTGCAAATTGATAAAAAAAACTTTGTTTTTGTGAATACCTCTCTATATATCTATCTTTTACATTATTTCTCTATAGGGTAAACAATTCAGTTGTTTCCAAAACTGTAGACATAAATAGAGTCGACTATGCAAATTCCAGATATATAGTTTTTGAAGTGTCCAACTTTGAGAATTAATTTATGAAGTTTTTCATGGAGTTAATCTTCATTACCACCCCAATAGAATCATTTAGTTGGATAAGAAATTATCGACAATAAATATTAAAGGTCCATCAACATCAACATGGAAGAAGTAAAGGAAAAACAATTAGAGGTGACACATTGAAGTTACATGGGATTCAATACAACTGTTCACGAACATTTTTGGTTGATGGAAGTACTCCAACTTTAGTTAGTGGATCCTTGTTATTCTGGCTATTATGACATTAGTGCGATAGATAGGGTAAGGTAACTCAATGCCAAACATAAGGCGTAGTATAAACGTTTTAGGTTATTTTCTTTTTTGGATATTATCATCAGCAACACAATTGTTGGAAAAATCACAATTTTACATTGTTTAAATCACATTTATGAATGCACAAATCCATTCAACACCCTAAAAAAACCCAAGGAACCCAAAATATGTAATCTCAACCAAATATGAAAATTTTCTAATTTCCAACCAGATTTTAGGCAAAACTCATTGGAACAACATCCAAATATAATATCAATTGCATTAATTTCACCACTTCAAGAATATTGGAAAGACTATTAAAGGAAAGGGAGGGAGAAAATGATGCCTTTATAGCATTGCAAAGATCTTCATTTTTCTATAGGTATGAGCGCATCCTGAAGAAATTTCAAGAATACATCTAAAGGAAATAACTTTCTTTGCGAATACATCTAAAGGGAACAACGCCTGAGGATTCACCACTTTGGCAGTAAGCTTGTTTTTCAAGTTGTCTACATAACCATCTATTGCATTCCATCCATTTTCTTCTAGATATCTCTAAGACTTAAAGATCACAATTGTTGTAATGTCTCTAGTACTTTGACGAAGCTTTTTGTAGCTATGCCCCTTTGTATGTCGATCTTTGAGCCTTTGATGACCATTGCAAAAATATCAAGGTATGTGGGATTTTGATACATTTTCCATATTTGCAATAAAATGGAGATGTTCTATCATGTTTGATTTTCAAATGCAGTTCTTTATATTATGAGATGTCTCAATATATTGGTTTCATGAGTAATACATTTTATGATACTATTATATTTACAGAGGAGACATAGCATATGCACTCTCTAAAAATTGTAGGTATTGTTTTCTCTTTAAATCTTCTGTATCTCCACGTTTGAGTTAAATGTCTTATTGTCTTACACAAATGTGTTGAATGGATAAGGAACCTCTAAAACTATGTTTTGGAATTTATGAATTATTTTCTCCCACTCTCTTAGAATTTGTAAACAATTAAGTGACTGTGCTTAAAGATTACATCTCTAGAATTTTAAGGTTTTCCCCCTTCTCCCAAATGATTTTTCCTTTGAGGATTAGAGTGGGAAGGTCTCAAACCTGGATGTCCCAGCATTGTTTTCATTTTCTCTCAAACATAGAATTTTGGGGAAATCATCTAGAGTGTCATTTTTTTCAAGGACATTCTTCTTGGTAAAATGACAAAGAAGATAGTTTTTCCCTTGTGGTGTAGCCGCTGCTAAGAATACTTCTTCAAAGTAAAAAATCCACATCTCTCAAGTTGAGTAAGTTCTTCATTCACATGGAGATTTATATATCAATTACTACAGAATACACAAATAAATATCCAACAATCTCCATGCCCATAACCACCTCCATTGAGATGGTACTTCTAGTAACAATCTCAACATCCCAAACCACTTTGACTAAGAAGCATATGACTAAACTATGTATTCCACAAAAAGTTGATTAAGAGGTTGTATGCAATTGGTGGTTGAACCACATACCATCACCTATTTTCAATTTTTTATAAGAGTGAAATATAGATAAATTACTAAACATTTACAACACTTTTAAGCTTTAAAAAATGGATCAATTACTACACCAATTATTACAAATTCCACACAAGATTATCGAACAACCTCCATGAGGTTAGTAACCATTTATGTTTGAGATGGCATAATGGCAAAATATGGAGTACACTATTTTTTAGATTTAGGTATGGTACATAGGGGTATGGGGACATCAAATGAAATTTGAATTAAACATTTTCAAAATACAAATTGAAATTTCAAAATTTAGATTTTAAAATTATTGAATGTTGAACCATGAACATTGAACAATTATATTTATCATAATATTCTATATCAACCACTATCTTGTGCATGAATAGAGATACATATATCTAATAAGAACCTAGAGTGTAGTCTATTATAAAAAGATATTATGATTTACAAAGATTTAAAATTTAAACATTTCAATTTTACAATGAAAAATCAAGTTTGAAACTCAATAAATTAATTTAAGTTCACTCGTATTCAAATTAAATTTACTTTAAAAATACAAATTGAAATTTCACCATTTAATTTTTAAAATCATTAAATGATATTCATAAACATAGAACCTCTTTATCAATCCCACTATAATGATATTATTATTGATAAGCACAAGCAATGAAATGGATTGAATGAATCCACTACATCGAGGAAAGGTTCTACTTCATGCTCCACACATTATTATCACACATTATTATTTCCCATTATTGTGCCTCTTCTTCATTTTATTCCATTTAAAAGGTTGATAGTGACTAATAATATATGGTTTGATCAACAACAAGCCCATTATTTTATGTATATCACAAGGTCTTTGAACCATCACACACTTTATATCACTTAGGATTTGAAAGGTGAGTTCAAGAATAATAACTATGAGAAATATTACTAGACCTTATAGTTATAGTGAAACATGCAACCCATCATTATGGGAGTCTTTTATTATCATGCATTTATATATCACATAGTAATATCTATGAGAAATATTGCCAAATCTTATATTGCAACATGAAACTAATAATTGAAATTTGCCTACTATACATGTTTATGTGTTGGTTGTACCATTTTCACAAATATTTAAATAATTTTGAGCTACCAATTTATAGTCAAAATTAACCATTATATTTCTACTACTTTACCGAGTATTTTCATATATGTTTGAGAGGGAAGTGAGGAGGTATATGTTTCAAAGGAGAGTAATAACTTTTCCTAACAATCATTCAACTATACTCGATTTAATATTGATAATTGAAACTAAGGTAATTCGTTACATAAACATAATTTGTTCCATATTCATTTATTGAGTCCAAACTAAGTGTTTTAAGTGATGACTACAATCATTCAACTATACTCAATTTAATATTGATAATTGAAACTAAAGTAATTCGTTACATAAACATAATTTGTTCCATATTCATTTATTGAGTCCAAACTAAGTGTTTTAAGTGATGACTACCTTTAGGAAACTAATATAGCTCATTCCTTAAATCCAAAAGCATTAGTCAAAATTAACCATTGTGTTTCTACTATTTTACCGAGGTGAGGAGGTATATGTTCAAGAGGAGAGTAATAACTTTTCCTAACAATCATTCAACTATACTCAATTTAATATTGATAATTGAAACTAAGGCAATTAGTTACATAAACATAATTTGTTCCATAATTCAACTATACTCATTGATAATTGAAACTAAGGTAATTGGTTATATAAACATAATTTGTTCCATATTCATTTATTGAGTCCAAACTAAGTGTTTTAAGTGATGACTACCTTTAGGAAACTAATATAGCTTATATCGTAAATCCAAAAGCATTATGCATTCACAACATTTTAAAAATAAAGAGAAAAATAGTAACTTCACATCAAATATGAACTCTTAAACAATGGAAAAATATTAGTTTCTTTCATGTACCTCTCGGTGTCGTGAAAACAATCCAGGATGATAACTCTATTCAGATGCCTTTCTTCTATAGTAAACTAAATTCATTCTATTTTTTTTTGTCTTTGGGCATCACCAACACTGGTATACAAATACAATTTAAGATCCTTTTGTTGTGATTCAGATTGATATGGTGATCGTAATTACACCTAATGATTATGACCACATTAGGATTAAGGTTAAGGGTTAGGGTTAAAGGGTCAGGGTTAAGAGTTAGAAGTGAAAAAATAATTAGGGTTAGGGTTAGGGTTACCCTTATTTTTATAATGTGACCATGAACGATATCAAATAACCTTAGCGGATTCCTATGGACATTTACCATTCACTATATCCACTATTGAATTGATGTGTGGATGTGCTAATTGACCATGAAGCCAATTTCTATGGACATTTACTATCCACTATGAACAATATCAAATAACCCTAGCCGATCTCTATGGACATTTACTATCCACTATGAACGATATCAAATAACCTTAGCCAATTTCTATGGGCGTTTATCATCCACTATTAAATTGATGTGCTAGTTATATATCTATCAATCTGTTTATTAAATACTTGGACATAATATCATAAATAAAAAGCTTTAGTAAAACTATTTTCAATGATTATTTTAATATTTATTTTAGATATAATATCATAAATAAGAAGCTTTAGTAAAACTATTTTCAATTTTCAATGATTATTTTAATATTTATTTTAGAAATTAGTTACTTAGGTTATATTTAGGTTATTTGGATTAATCAATGTAATTTTATTATTAATCAATGCAATTTTATTATCAGTGAATACCAAATAAAGAATTATAACAGCTATTTAACTTGCAATTTTATTAATTTTATTATTAATCAATGCAATTTTATTATTAGTGAATACCAAATAAAGAATTATAACAGCCATTTAACTTGCAATTTTATTAATTTTATTATTAATCAATGCAATTTTATTATTAGTGAATACCAAATAAAGAATTATAACAGCCATTTAACTTGCAATTTTATTATTAGTGAATACCAAATAAAATTTTATTATTAGTGAATACCAAATAAAGAATTATAACAGCCATTTAATGATTGACTACTAATAATAAAATTGCATTGATTAATAATAAAATTAATAAAATTGCAAGTTAAATTTCTTTATTTGGTATTCACCAAATACAGAATTATAACAGCCATTTAACTTGCAATTTTATTATTAGTGAATACCAAATAAAGAATTATAACAGCCATTTAATGATTGACTAATTATAACAGCCATTCAACGTACAAACTACACCCATGATTCATTAACAGCCATTTAACTTACAAACTACACCCATGATTCATTAAGTTCGATGTCTTATGCATGTGCAAGGTCGATGGTTTATGGTTTATGAGTTGCAAGTTGCATGTGCAATTATTGTTAAATCAAGGGGACGATCTAAAACCGATTGCAACAGCATATGATAAATAAAATGCATGTACGGATTCATCTTTCTATCTATAGTACACCCACTGTTTCTATGGCCAATTTAAGCTACCAGATTTTCTGCACGAGTTCTGTTTCTGGAATCTTGCAACTTTTCCAGATTTCCTTTGTCCCATGCTTTATTTGGGAGCCTAGAATAGATCGCTTGGTCTGCTCGACTTGGCTTTAAAGAGGCGAAGAGTTTTTGGTGAAGAAGCGGAAGTGCTCCTCCTTTGCGTGCTCCTCCTTTGCATGAAGAGCGCGTGACAGGAGGAGCACTGGAAAGCTGTGTGTTGCTCGCTCCGCCTTTTCTTTTGCTCTCAATACTTCCGTTTCTGCAACGCCCGTTTTTTCTTTTTGTGTAGGCCTTTGATTTCCTGCGGCGGCATAAAGAGTAGGCCTTGGTCCGGGAACGGCCATGAGGCCGGACGATAAGGCCACCAGCGGCCTTGAAGGCATCAAGAACGAATCCGTCGATCTTGAACGGATTCCTATCGAGGAAGTGTTCGAACAACTACGATGTACCAGGGAGGGTTTGACATCCAACGAAGGAGAGAATCGTCTCCAGATTTTTGGATTCAACAAATTAGAGGAGAAAAAGGAGAGCAAGATTCTGAAATTCCTCGGGTTTATGTGGAATCCTTTGTCATGGGTGATGGAGATAGCTGC
>ML781351.1:504514-520850 GCA_009831015.1 Picea engelmannii | reverse complement strand
GCAGCTAGAGCCTCCAGAGTTGAAAATCAAGATGCAATTGATGCTGCTATTGTTGGAATGTTGGCAGATCCAAAAGAGGCTCGAGCAGGGGTTACTGAAGTCCATTTCTTACCTTTTAATCCGGTCGACAAACGTACAGCACTTACATATGTTGATGCTCATGGAAAGTGGCATCGTGCTAGTAAAGGAGCACCAGAGCAGATTCTTGACCTCTGCCATTGCAAGGAAGATGTGAGAAATAAAGTACATTCAGTAATTGACAAATTTGCCGAGCGTGGACTTCGTTCTCTTGCTGTAGCTAGACAGGAAGTCCCTGAAAGGACCAAAGAGAGTGAGGGATCCCCATGGCAATTTGTTGGATTGCTGCCTCTATTTGATCCTCCTCGCCATGATAGTGCTGAAACAATCCGTCGAGCTCTTAATCTTGGTGTCAATGTGAAAATGATCACAGGTGATCAACTTGCCATTGCCAAAGAGACAGGGCGAAGGCTTGGAATGGGTACAAACATGTACCCTTCGTCTTCGTTGCTCGGTAATGATAAGGATGCATCAATTGCATCTCTTCCTGTTGATGAATTGATTGAAAAGGCTGATGGCTTCGCTGGGGTGTTTCCAGAACACAAATATGAGATAGTGAGACGGCTTCAGGAAAAGAAGCATATCTGTGGAATGACCGGAGACGGTGTTAATGATGCTCCAGCCTTGAAAAAGGCAGATATTGGAATTGCAGTGGCAGATGCAACTGATGCAGCCAGAAGTGCATCTGATATTGTGCTCACTGARCCAGGGCTGAGTGTTATTATTAGTGCTGTTCTAACCAGTCGTGCTATCTTTCAGAGAATGAAGAATTACACGATATACGCTGTGTCAATCACTATTCGTATTGTGCTGGGTTTCCTGCTTATTGCCTTGATATGGAAATTCGACTTTTCTCCATTCATGGTTTTGATCATAGCTATTTTGAATGACGGTACAATTATGACCATTTCTAAGGATCGCGTCAAGCCATCCCTTCAGCCTGACAGCTGGAAATTGAGGGAAATTTTTGCAACTGGCGTTGTTTTGGGAACATACCTTGCAGTAATGACAGTCATATTTTTTTGGACTATGTACCAGACTGAATTCTTTCCTAACAAGTTTGGAGTAAGGTCTATCAGGAATAGTCCGCATGAGTTAACATCTGCGCTATACTTACAAGTCAGTATTGTGAGCCAAGCTCTCATTTTTGTCACACGATCTCGCAGCTGGTCATTTGTAGAACGACCCGGTCTTCTACTTATGACTGCATTTGTTATTGCCCAGCTGATTGCAACATTCCTGGCAGTTTATGCCGACTTTAGCTTTGCTAACATCAAACCTATTGGTTGGGGTTGGGCAGGAGTTATTTGGCTTTACAGTCTGGTGTTCTATTTTCCTTTGGATCTCTTTAAGTTCGCTGTTCGCTACGTCATGAGTGGCAAGGCTTGGGATAATCTTATTGAACGCAAGACTGCCTTCACATCTAAGAAAGACTATGGTAAAGAGGAGCGTGAAGCACAATGGGCTCGTGCTCAGCGCACATTACATGGTCTTCATCAACCTGAAATGCATTTATTCAATGAAAAGAGCCACTATCGAGAGTTGTCAGAAATCGCTGAACAAGCAAAGAGGCGTGCTGAAGTTGCCAGGCTTAGGGAGTTGCATACATTGAAAGGGCATGTCGAGTCTGTGGTCAAGCTGAAGGGTCTTGATATAAATACTATCCAACAGGCCTACACTGTGTGATTTAATGTATTGGGGTTTGCCTTTACTATGTCGAGTCTGTGGTCAAGCTGAAGGGTTTTGATATAAATACTATCCAACAGGCCTACACTGTGTCATTTAATGTATTGGGGTTTACCTTTACTTTGTCTTGTGATAGGAAAAAATAGACCAAAATAGCTTAATCCAGATATGACAAGGATAGCTACACTGTGTGATTTAATGTATTGGTGTTTGCCTTTACTTTGCCTTGTGATAGGAAAAAATAGACCAAAAGAGCTTAATCCAGATGTGACAAGGATAGCTACCGCCTATGTATGTTTGTTTTTGGCTAAAGAAACTAATTAATTTTTAATCATCCTTTGCGTGAAGCAATGTCAAGGCATGAAATTGCACTACCCCTACCTACATGAGTTCATTGTTGTTTTTTTCTTCATTTCTCTTTAATGTGCTGTAATATTTTTTTTTTCAGTTAATAACAATGTACAGTTATAATTTCTATGATTATTTTATGGCTAGTTTTGTAAGGATTAAAATAGTTAGGATACATATATGGAGAAAATAGTGTGGTTTCTCTGTCGATGTATTTGTTGTCTTGCAGAAATGGAGGCAGACAAATGGAGAATTGAGAAATTCTTAGGACAGAATCTGGTGGACCTTTCCGTGTGTGCTCAATATTGATGCTGAGGCTATACAAAACTTGTGGCACACTCAGACATGAAAATGCAAAACTTGTGGCACTAGCATGTGTGGTCTTGATGAGAAATCAAAATTATCACTTTGAGAAATCCAAATTACTTGAAATTTGAACTTTCAAAATCAAAAGTCGCACTTTCAAAAATCAATATTCTCACATGTTGAATCTAATTTTGCACTCAAGAAACGCTGATATTCACACTTTGAAACACAAAATTCACAACCTTTTAGTTTAGATTTTTACTTATTAGCCCAAGTTAAATGAAATGTTCATTTTTAAATCTTTTTGATTAACTCATCAATCACTACAAATTGGGAGATGTATGGAGAGGGGAACCCGGGAAAACCAAATGGAGGAACCTCTTCCTTTCCTCAATCATTAGCAAGTAAAATTGCTTAATAACTTTGTCTCCCAAAGTGAAACATTCTGAGTTTTCTTGACACAAAACCAATGTACTATGTTGTAACAGATTTCGCAAATGGCTCTACTCAGTATTTATTTTTCCCAAGCACCAATGGAATTCCTTGATATAATGGCAAGCAGTTCATGGCACGCTCTATGGGTGTTGTGAAGAAATGAAGGTTTGTTATTTGGCATGGAATATGCGGGGAGAGCTCGTATGGCTTCGTTTACCAATCTCAGCTTTTTCCTCTTTCCCCGTTCGATCTCTATTAGAAGATTAAGAGTTCTGGAAATTGAGGGTTCTGGACATCCAATTGAACAGTTATTTAACAATTTCTAATTCTGGCCTTCCCCAACAACTTACAACGAAGTCTTTAAGGCTATGTTTGATTATATAGACCGGCTCTTTGTGATTGTACGACCCAGGAAGCTTTTATACATGGCAATTGATGGTGTTGCACCAAGAGCTAAGATGAACCAGCAGCGTTCACGGCGTTTCAGGGCAGCAAAAGATGCAGCTGATTTGGAAACTGAAGAGGAAAGATTGAGAAAACAGTTTGAGGAAGAAGGTAGGATTTTAGCTCCAAAAGTGAAGTCTGAAGCTTGTGACTCAAATATAATTACTCCTGGGACGGAATTTATGGCGACACTGTCAATTGCTCTTCAATATTACATACACATGAGATTAAACTACGATCCTGGCTGGCGAAATATCAAGGTCATTCTCTCTGATGCAAATTTTCCGGGTGAAGGTGAGCACAAAATCATGACGTACATTCGCCTGCAAAAGAAATCTTGCAGGTTTTGATCCAAATACAAGGCATTGCTTATATGGGCTGGATGCTGATCTAATCATGTTAGCATTGTCTACTCACGAGGTGCACTTCTCGATTTTGAGAGAGATTGTGTTTACCCCTGGGCAACAAGACAAATGCTTCCTTTGTGGTCAGGTTGGTCATTTAGCAGCTGCATGTGAAGGACAGCCAAAAAGAAAGCACGGAGATTTTGATGAGAAAGGTGATGAACTGAATGTTAATCTTAAAAGGCCTTATCAGTTTGTCAACATTTGGATTTTACGTGAATATTTAGAGTATGATATGAGGATTCCGAACCCTCCATTCGAGATTGATTTTGAACGGCTTGTGGATGAATTTGTCTTCATCTGTTTCTTTGTTGGCAATGATTTCCTTCCCCACATGCCTACATTGGTAATATCGGAAGGGTTCAGCTGCAGAACGAGAATAATGACTAGTCTGTATGCGCAGTCGAATAAAAACATAACGCCTTGAAGAAGGCCTCTGAAGTTGTCAGAACACCTGGCAGACAGAATCTGTGTAGACCAGAAACGCATCATTCGCCACAACATGCACAGGTACACGATATGCTTGATGATTCATATGCACCGGCTGGCGGTTGGAGAATGAGAGAACAGGTTTCGACTAAACTCAGGGTGAGTGGCAAATGGAGCATTGAGAATTATAGTAATGAACCCTAATTGAGCAAGAATCGCGAAGGAACCTGGGCGACTATATTCTCTCGTACGTTTTCTGGTTTATTCCAGTTCATGCTTTCATTCCAGGAGCTTCCAATCTCCCTTTGCAGAATTCGAAAGAACCAATTAGATCTGTGGTGCACCCATTCGCAGAAGATTTGGTGTATGTTGTCATGATTTCCGTAGCTCTCCTCGCTGCGATTATCTCCAACACTGCTTCCATCGGCCTTGTGCTTGGCTACATGACATGATTCGATTTCATGGGGCGAATCGCTATTTGGTTCTCGAACAGAAGAGCCGAAGGGACAAACCACCACCAAGAATTGCAGTTGCAGGAATGGTAGCAGTCCCTAATCTGGCAGGGGCTGAAGTCCGTGGTATTGTTGATGGAGTTTTTGACTCTGGATATCTCATTACTGCCCAAGTTAATGGCCAATTGTTTCGAGGTGTTTTATTCAGTCCTGGACCTGGAATCGCTGCAAGAGAGGCAAGTATCCCTCCAAACTATCTATCCAACAACAATGGCAATACCGGGATGGTTTTGGGGCATCCTCCTTCTTTAGTGAATAGTCCACAATCATTGCAAAATAATCCTAGCTGCATGAATGGGACCTTTGTTGGATCTCCTATGGTACCCACTATACACATTGGTACATTACTTCGACCAACTTCCATTGCCAGAACTGTCTCTGTTGCTTCTGCAGCAGAAATCAGGGAGGAAAACCACATTGGTGGAACTGTGGCTCCAAATATAGTGATAAAGACTGCTGGAGGTGCATCGGTAGATTTACAGAGACCGACACATGATATTCATTTCAGTACTAGAGCAAATTCTGGTGCTTCTATCTGTAATAATTTAGGGAGTGTAAGGATGAATAGTGACGATAATCAGCACGCTCATGAACCTCCTCACCTAAGGATTGGCGGTGTAATGCATAAAGTCCCAGAAACCACCTCCTCAAATGGTCATGTTCCATCTATTGTCACTGGACCTGGAAAGTGGGTTTGGCAACCATTACCTTCGAGTGTTCCTCAGACTGCCTCTCCTGTAGATTATCATCCTTCAATTACTCGCAGAGAAAATGTGCATTTTGTAGCCATGCCTCCTTTTCCAGGCATAAGTTTTGGAACTGTACCTGTAGGGGCGGAAGGTTCAGCAGCACTTTTACGTGGGAATTCTGTGCAAATTGGACCGCAAACAGCAAATGGAACACATCCAGATATTCATGGTGGAGTTACATTAAGCCTCGGAGGGCCTGGTCAAGTTGCAGGCCAAAAGCATTGAGCTGATGGTTTCTCCACGGAAGAGTGGTGCAGGAGCCTTATTTTCAAGCCTATCTGATTGAATATGGTTGCCCTCTGCCAGATTTAGTGGTGGATATAAAGGTTTAGATTAAGGACAGTGGTAATGAAATGTGGTAGCAGGAAATTCGCTGAAGACAAGCATTCTGAGTTTAAACCCAGTCCCATGTTCTAGCAGTGACATTATTCACTTTTTTGTGGTTTTGAATATGTACACCATGTAAAAATTTGTGTTGCATTGGTATGGCTGGGTACAGGTATATGGCAAGGGGGAAAACATTAGAAATTACCAGTATGACTGCAACAATTTTCCTTTTTTAAAGAGGAGGTCATCAGAATGTGGGTTTGTAAAGTATGGGACTAGTACAGAGGTAGAGATAAGTGCAGATGAAGAGAAAATCGATTTACACCCATTGGAGCTTTCTATTAATTCATCTCCTCTATACCTGAACGAGTTTTTTGCCAGCGCACGCCAATGTTTGTAACTGCAGAACATCTGGCAGTCGCCGAATCCAGAAGACAAAACGTTTCAGATTCCTGAAACACAAAGAGTTTTTTATTTTTTCTTTTAAAAAAAGACTGAGGTAGTGAACTGAAGGGGGGGGGCGTGCATGAGCGCAGCACTGGGGAAACCTCTGTCAAGAGGGTTTCATTTGTAATGACTGAGTTTTTTGTAAGCCATTAATGGACTGAGTTTTTTGTAAACTATTAATGGAGCAATAAAGATGATTTTTCATTTGCGACTGTGAGATTCATCACGGTCGATTTCTTTCAGCATGTTTTCTTCTACTTCAGCTGTGTTAAAATTGTTTGGATTTCATTTATGTATTCCTTACTCGCAGTTGATGTGTTACCATAACCTTATGTCTTCCTGAATCCATTACAACTGCATTACATTTTGTTTTCTTCTAACCGATGGGTTTCGTTATACCACTAATATAACGAAAGGATTTGGGTGTTTCTGTATTTGTTTATTGCCTTTCCTCTGCACCAGCTATCAGTTGTGTAAGACCAATCTGCATTTTCAGAACTCTGCATATATCCTTCGCTACGGCGGCCGTCGGCCTTTCCTTTTTCTTTCCGCTACCGCATCATGACAATTAAAGCGCTGAAAGATAGACTTACTTTGCCTTACTTTCTGCAAGTTGTTTAATCTCTGCTATTGTCTCTTTTCTTCGGTTTTCATTTGACTCCATGCCCAATGGACCTTTTCTCTGGTTTAACCCCCAAACCCCACGAATCCAAGACCATCATTTACCCATAAATCTGCCCACCGTTTTCATGCTTACTTCAATTTATTTTGTGACATTTTTCGAGAGATCCCTCTCGAGTTGGAAGAGGGCAGCTTCTAATCCAAAGTGGTTCGAGGTTGCCTCGGGATTGATTTGCTGCAACCCATTTCAGTTCTGAGTGTCAACATACTAGACATTTTAAAGGGAGATGTGATATGGAATTGAGAAATTTGATATCAAACAAATCACATTCCTTTTTAGCTAATCTAGGTTCATGAAACTTTATGATCATGAACCTTGAGTACAATGGAAAAATACACCCTAACATCTTATAGATTCAACTATCTATTTATTGCATATTCTTAGAAAACATGATCAACTTCAATTTTTTGCAACAACCTCCATTAAATATATTCCTCACTATTATTTCACGATCTCCTAGCATTGATATCCCTTTATCCCTTTCAAATATTAGGTGTTACTCATCAAATCCTCACTTCTCAATTTATTTTCTCTTAACTAATACATCTTTTTTCTTTCTTTGTATCTCAAAGCACGGCAGATTTAGTACTTTTCTTTTAGTACCTTTTGATGACATCATGATGACATATCCTCCTTTGGGTGAGCCACATTTCACTACAATTCATCATCTAAATGGTTCTATTTCCGTCCTCTAGTAATTCCTTATCATAGGTTACTTCATAAAATCATGCTAAGGAACTTAGTGTTCCCACTTCCTTTTCATAGATCCCATATTTTATTAAATTGACATTTTTTAATTATTGGCTATGTCAAATGACCTTTGCAATATGGAAAAACACATAATTATGAATTTTCCCAATTCTCAGAACTGAAATAACATAAAGTGCACTTTAAACAAGCACAGGATCTATGGAGTTCCTTGATCATTATATCTAGCATAAGATATAATATCCTCTTAGAATGATGTACCCAAAATTATAAGGTTAATCTCTAAGTTTGATCCAAAAAGGATCCAGAAAAGATTAAGAACAACTTAGACTTCGCAAAAGCAACTCAGGAAGCTCAAAATGGCCTTAGCAGACAGAGAGAGGGAAAAAATTCAAAGTCCTCAAAACTTAGTGAAATTGGAATCATTGTGAAAAGCGTCGCAAGCTTTCCAACAGCGTAAACGGATCGTCAAACGAAGTTACAAATCGAAAGATATTCACGATCAAAGTTTTGGTCAACCTAGCCCAATCAGCGTGGATGAGTCAGCATCCGTACTGCTGACGTCAACATCAGTACAAATGATGCCAGTGTTTGTACAGTGTACGTGGCAGACGTAGAGGGCGACATGTGTCATGCTAACGTCAGCATGGTGATGTGGCAGCACAAGAGGTTGCCACGTGTCACTCGTTTTCGACATTTTCGGGTCAATCTGTGGACCAATGAGGAAGTGCCACATGGCAGACCGTACGAGACGTGGAAGGTGACGTGGCAGGGGACTGTGCAAATGGATGGCATGGGCCAATGGTTGGATGCCACATGGCCTAGTCATGGGCTGCGACGTGGTAGTGGGCAAATGCCCAATGAGGGCCCGAAACCGAATTTTCAAAAATAAAAAAGGGGCCCGCCAAATCTGGCGGCCAAACTACAACTCCAACAAATCTAAACAGCGCTCCAAACTTGGCGACGGTTCCAATCCATATATATATATATATATATATAACAATAAACCCAAAAGGGGAGGCCCGCAGGCTCGACCCCGAGACCTCCCCCTATCCAAGGCCTTACAATAGCATCCGGCAACCGTTGGTTAGTCCGCCCGACATTTCACTTAAATGTTGAGTCTTCCCACCGTCGGGAAGAGGGCGCTCGACGATACGATCGGGCACGATTTTTGAGACACAGTACAGAGAATTAATTGCAGAGTGCAGGAACGGAAACCGAGACGAGATTTTTCAAGGGCCTGGGAGTGCCAGAGTTGGAGTGAGGCGTGGAGACAGTCATTTTGGGTAATTAGACCCCACGAATTCAATTGTGTTGTCTGTTTTCTAATCTGAGCAAAGCTTCTGCAACTTAATTCCAGAATGAAGTATACTTATGTATTTTGCCAAATTCTTTTGCTGAGTTAATAAAAAGGCCTACCCATTTGAGAGCAGGACCTGGAGACGTAGTCCACCAAGGACGAACTTCGTTATCAAGTTTTTGTGTTCAGATTTGATGCTTATGTCTCTTCATTATTAAGTTTTTCCTTCTTTATGGTGCACTTTAATTTATGCTCATTTAATAGAATTCTTTATAAGTCACTTCGATGAAAAGATCCTGGATCATGTTGGTATCAGAGTAGTCATCTTTGACTTCAATTGTTGAGTGTGAATGTTTACTAGGGCCAAGCATAAGTAGGGTGAAGGAACTCTTAAGACTTTCAATCACGAAGTTGGTCGTGCATCCCGAAGGAAGAAAATGGCAAAAGAGGACAAGCGTGATGAACAGGAGAAAAACTTCCATATGGTCTTTTATCATATGTCAGAAAAGGTCGAGCAGATGTATGGAGACTACGAGAAGAGGATGAAGAAGAAAGGGAAGAAAAAGGAAGCACAAGCTGATGATAATGCTTCGGTAAATCAAGGGGCTGGAAGAGACCCTCTTGAGCCTTCATCTTCACCATCAAGTTCTAGCTCTTCTTCCTCTGAACATTCTCATCATTCTCATCATTCTAGCCATAAAGTTTCTTTTAATAAACCATTATTAAAGCTTGATGTAAAATTTTCTTTACCTATGTTTAATGGAAATGCTAATCCTGAAAAGCTAGATAATTGGATCCGACAAGTTGAAGTATATTGTCGTGTTCAACAGATTGATGAAGAGGAAGTTAAAGTGCAATTGGTTTCTCTTCAGTTGGAAGGAACCGCTCTTGTATGGTGGGAGAGCAAACTTCAGGACAAAAGTAAGTGTGGTAATCTTCTTTCCTCATGGTCGGAATTTAAATCAGCGATTAGGAAGCAATTTTATCCATTGGGTTATTTACATAAAGCAATGATGGAATGACAAACTTTAAGACAAAGTAAAGGTCAAATTGTACAAACTTTCACGGAAGAATTTAGGAAGAAAGCTTTTACATTAAACATTCCTTTGGATTCTTATGAAACTTTAATGAAGTATATTGGCGCACTTCACAATTATATTCATCATACTTTTCTAATCTTTAACCCCACCAGTATTGACAAAATTTGTGTGCAAGCCACTCACCTTGAGAATAGGGGAAATCATGTTCAAGAAGATCCCACAAAGAAACCTTCCAATCTAACACATAAGCAAAGGAAGGACAAAATACCGCCACGGTAAAGAGAGAAGAAGGAAAACCATCTTGCACTCATTGCAAGAAAAGTGGTCACGATGATGAACAATGTTGGAAACTACATCCAAAGAAGAAACTGAAACAGTTCGGTGGAAAAGGGAAGACAAAGGTCGTTGCTACAGTGCAACAAGATCTTGGTTCCAATTCAGGAGACGAAGGAAATATCACAGCGGTTAAAGTACAAGGTAAAGATTCCCTTCATGTTAGTTCAAATTCCAATAATGAATCTCATGATGATGAAAGAAAGATGAATGAATTATTTCATATAAGAGTTGTATCTAAACACACTAAGATAGATACATTATTTGATCTGGGTTCCCAAGTAAACTTGATATCTGAAGCACTTGTCAAAAAGATGGGTCTTGAAATTAAACCACATCCAAAGCCTTATCCTCTTGGTTGGGTATGTGATAAAGAAAAACTTAATGTCACCAAGCAATGTAGGGTCAGATTTGTTATTGCTTCAAAGTTGATTGATAAAGTGGATTTGGATGTTGTATCACTTGATATATGTGGCATAGTGTTGGGGAGTCCTTATCTTTATGATAGAAAAGAAATCTTATTTCATCATGAAAACAAATATCACCTTACTAAGGGGGGAGTGGAATATATTGTTAGATCCCACAGCATGAGGGTAAGCACAACACTTGTTAGTGCAGAACAAATGAAGAGACTCATAAAAACTAATAAGAGATATGTACTCATGGTTGTAAGGGAGAAAGATGTCGGAACATCCGACGCTTTCCAAGGATGTGATCCTTCTCATAAGAAAGAATTAATTGATATTGTTTCTAAGTATGATGATATTTTCCAAAAACCAGATGGATTACCTCCTAAGAGGAAAATCCAACATGAAATACATCTTCAACATGATTCTCCTCTTCCTAATGTGGGCATGTACATGATGTCAGTTGTACAGATAACAGAGATCAAGAAGTAGGTACAAGGCTCATTGGATCAAGGGGTCATCGGGCCCAACTCATCTCCTTGTGGTTCTCCAATCGTGATGGTGCCAAAAAAAGATGGCACATGGCGAATGTGTGTCGATTACTAGGTCTTAAATAAAATCACGGTGAAAAATCGATACCCTCTTCCTCGTATAGATGATTTACTTGATCAGTTAAATAATGATGTTTATTTCACTAAGTTGGATTTGCGCAGTGTATACCATCAGATCACGGTTGCAGAACATGATGCATGGAAGACTGCCTTTAAAACCAAACAGGGATTGTTTGAGTGGTTGGTTATGCCATTTGGGATTTGTAATGCTCCAGCAACTTTCATGTGTGTGATGAATGATGTATTCAAGCCATTTCGAGATGATTTTGTGATTGTATATTTAGACAACATTCTTATATTTAGCGGGACTTGGGATGAACATGTAAGGCATGTAAAGCAAGTATTGGATACTTTGCAAAGGGAAAAGTTGTATGTAAAATTGTCCAAATGTGAATTTGGTAAGACTGCACTTTTGTACTTAGGTCATATTGAAGGAGGAGGACAATTGAAAATTGATCCTTCCAAGATTGATGTAATTGTAAATTGGTCTGAGCACAAAAGTGTAACCGAAATACGGAGCTTCTTAGGCACAGTCCAGTATTGGAGGAGATTCATTTCAAACTTTTCCTTTATAGCAGCTCCTTGCATGCCTTAACTAGTGTGAAGAACACTTTTTAGTGGGGAGGAAAGCAACAAAAAGCTTTCGACACTTTGAAGGAAAAGATCAGTACCACACCTGTATTAGCACTGTCGAATCTTCAAAATCCCTTCGAGATCGAGACAGATGCCAGCGGATACGCCATGGGTGCAGTATTGATGAAATATCATAAGCCTATCTGTTACCACTCTGAAACTTTTAACCAAGCTGTTGTTAACTATCCTACATATGATAAAGAGTTGTATGCATTAGTTCAAAGCGTAAAGAAATGGAAGCACTACTTGTTAGGGAAGGAAACAATCATACATACAAATCATCAACCCTTACAGTACCTCCAAGCACAAACCAAACTGCAACAATATCAACATTACAGATGGATGGGTTTCCTACAACAATTTCATTTGGTAATCAAGTACAAAAAGGGTACGAGTAACAAGGTAACTGATATGCTTTCTAGACCTCCTATTGTTACTTCTATTATTTTGAAGAATGCTTCTTTATCTCATGATAGCTATGTGGAACAATATGCCATTGATGAAGATTTTAAAGAAGTATATGAGAAGCTAACCCATGGTGCACAGGTAGAGAACTATTGTTTGAAGGGAAAACTGCTCTACCATCTTTGAAAGCTATGTATTCCTACAAGTGAACGAGTCCATGTAATACGAGAAGCTCATACTTCTCTTGTGTCTGGTCATTTTGGGGTAGGAAAAACTATGGCTCATCTACATAGGTTTTGTTACTGGCCTCAGATGAAAGCAATTGTAACTAAATATGTAAAGGGGTGTGTGATGTGTTCTACTTGTAAGCCCACTAATAGAAAACGGGGGCTATACTCACCACTGCCTATTCCATCCCATCCATGGGAAAGTATCTCCATGGATTTTGTAGGGGGTGTACCAATGTCGAAAAGGGGTCATGACTATTTGTATGTTGTAGTGGATAGGTTCAGCAATATGTGTATCTTAATGTCATGTAAAAAGTAGATCACTGTTGAGCAGACTGATAGTCTCTTCTTTCAGTATGTTTGGGTTCACTTTTGGTTACCCACATCCATTATCTCGGATCGAGATACTCGATTTCTTGGGTATTTCTGGACAAATTTGTGGAGAATGATGGACACCAAGTTGAAGAGGAGCATTGTTTTCCATCCACAGACCGACGGACATACATAGGTTGTTAACCGAACAATGGTACTTTTTCTTCGAGGCTACTGCAACAAGCATCCCAAGTTATGGGATGAACATATACCCTATGTACAACATGATTACAACCGAGCCTTACATTCCTCCACTCAGTGTTTGCCTTTTGAGACATGTTTTGGGTATTTACCTAAGGTTCCTTTGGACTTCATGTATGGGAGAGATGTCGATTCAAATAAAGAAAGAAATGAAGACAGAGCCCGCAAGTTCATCCAGAGGATCCAACAGGTACACCAAGCAGTCAGGTTACAGTTGAAGAAAAGTCAAGCACAATATAAAGCTCGGCGTGACAAACACAGGGTTGATCATCAGTTCAAGGTTGGAGACCAAGTATGGCTTCACATCAGCAAGGAAAGATTGAAGGGTGAAGGCAAGAAACTCAATCCCATTCGTTATGGACCCTTCACTATTTTGGAGAAAAGTGGTACCAATGATTTTCGTCTAGATCTTCCACCGTATATGCAGATCTACTCAGTTGTAAATGTGGAGAAATTGAAACTTTTTTAGCCTCCCATGATCATGGATCAAGGTGAGGAAGTTTCAATACCTTTAGTTGATGAGTTTGCTCCTGAGTACTTGGATGAGTTAAAGGAAGATATCATCCTAGACAGAAGGACGAGGACTTCACGCAGGGGTGATGTTGATTATCTTCGAGTAGGCTTAAAGGGCACACATCCATGCAAGGCAAAGTGGATTAAGAAGGACAAGGTGAGAGAACTCCTCCCTCACTTATCTATTGATTGATGAAATCTTTTGGTGGTCCAAAAAGCTCTCAGTGGGAAGGCATGATCCAAAAAGGATCTAGAGAAGACTAAGGACAACTCAAAATTCGCAGAAGCAACTCAGGAAGCTCAAAATGGCCTCAACAAATAGAGAAAGGGCAAAAATTCAAAGTCCTCAAAACTTAGTGAAATTGGCATCATTGTGAAGAGCGCGTCGCAAGATTTCCAATGACGTAAACGACTCGTCAAACGGAGTTACGGATCGAAAGATATTCGCGATCAAAGTTTTGGTCAACCTAACCCAGTCAGCAGGGATGAGTCAACATCCGTACTACTAACGTCAGCATTAGTACGGATGACGTCGGCATCCATACAGTGTACGTGGCACATGCAGAGGGTGACACGTGTCATGCTGATGTCCGCATGACATCAACATGGTGACGTGGTAGCACCAGAGGCTGCCATGTGTCACTCGTTTTTGACATTTTCGGGTCAATCTATGGACCAATGAGGAAGTGCCACGTGGCAGTCCATACAGCCACGTGGCAAGTCATACAAGATGTGGCAGGTGACTGTGTAAGTGGATGGCGTGGGCCAATGGTTAGCTGCCACGTGGCAGTGGGAAAATGCCCAATGAGGGCCCGAAACCAAATTTTCAAAAATAAAAAAGGGGCCCACCAAATCAGGCGGAGTCCCGCTAAATATGACGGCCAAACTACGACTCTGAAAAATATAAACAACGCTCCAAACTTGGCGACAGTTCCAAAAGGAGAGGCCCGCGGGCTCGACCCCGAGACCTCCTCCTATCCAACGCCTTACAATAACATCCGCCAACCGTTGGGCCAACAGACTCCGTTGGTTAGACTGCCCGACATTTCAATTAAATGCTGAGTCTGATGGTACGACTGGGCACAATTTTCGAGACACAATACAAAGAATTAATTGCAGGGTGTAGGCACAGAAACAGAGACGAGATTTCTCAAAGGCCTGGGAGTGCCAGAGTCAGATTGAGGCGTGGAGACAATCATTTTTGGGTAATTCGATGCCACGAATTCAATGGTGTTGTATGTTTTTTGATCTGAGCAAAGCTTCTGCAGCTTAATTCTAGAATGAGGTATACTTATGTATTTTGCCAAATTCTTTTGCTGAGTTAATAAAAAGGCCTACCCATTTGAGAGCAGGACCCGGAGACGTAGTCCACCAGGGACAAACTCCATTATCATATCCTTTTGACTATGTATAGGATATGATTGAAAGTACTCTACAGGAAGTGCCCTTGCCCTTATTCCTCCAAGCCCTCTCGAGTCTAAGCATAACTTCGACGGTGAAAACCCAGAAACTAATTTAAGAGATATAATGGGTGAACATCAAGATCAGAGAGTAGTGATTCCACCATGGTTGTCTGAAGGTGCTCTGAATTTAGCAAAACCTTTGCATGAAATGCCCAGAAAACCTAAAAATCTCCTTCCAAGATTCGATCCAAACAAACTCGAATCACCAGAAGATCATATTAGGAATTTATTTCTAGCTACATGCCTCCTTGTTGTTCACTATGAAGACGTGGTTTGTAGACTTTTCCCTTATACCTTCATTGGAAAAGCATCCACATGGTATTTTAACCTCTCACCCGGTTTCATAACCAAATGGGAAGAGTTTAAAAATGCCTTTATTGGAAAGTTCAGGGAAGAAAAAACTCCTACAGCTTTATACAAACTATTAGGAGCTATAAAGATTGAAAAAAGAGAGAAAGTGAAGGACTTCAATCAACGCTTTACTACAATCCTCAATAAGTTTTTTGTCGAGACTGCTCCACTAGAATCCTTAGCCATCAAATATTACACTTTGGCTCTGGTTCTTTCCATAGACATGTTTGTTAAATGAGTTGGTAAAGACTCCTTAGCTCGGAATTTTGAAGAAGTCGAAGTTGTTGAAAAGGAATTGTCATCTTATGACAACCATTCATACTCCGAAGAGATTAGGTCATCCGAAAAGAAGCCTTTATTACTTATGAAACCCCCGGAGAAAGACCCTAGAGATCTGGACAACGTGGTTAAACTGGTCAAGGAGTTGTCAAACGAATTTTTTGATCTTAAGAAGAATGTTGGCGAAGTATCGTCAAGGTCTAGACCGTTTAGCCCGTTCTTCAAAAGAAATGACAACCCACCTAAGCCACCAAAAGTCCCACAACTTACTCTAAATCTAGATAGATTTGGCAAAGATAACTTCCTCTCATACCACCAACAGAATCACTTTGAAAAAACATGCCCTCAATGGGTCAACTCCATGACCTTGGTTATAAACTAGTTGTTAGATCAGCAAAGCTTAAATGACGAACAGCCTAACGAACCAGAAAACGAAGAAACCACTGAGGAGGCCCCTCAAGAGTTTGTTATGCTCCTATGGGATTGGTGTATTGACTCTGATGATGAGCAGATTGAAGAAGTTTTTATAGGAGATACACCAATCATAAAAGTTGCCCCTAGGGACTACAACCTACATAGAAAAGGTCATTTTCCCAACACTTCATCTTCTTTGAAGGCCAATACCCTCTCAGGAAAATCATTCCTC